>JAIOTZ010000475.1:0-49865 GCA_023374045.1 Limonium bicolor
GATTATTTATGCTTAATTAAGCTTCTAATTACTTATTAGCCTAATTAATCACTATTTTTTTAATTGTGGGGTATTTCACAAAATTATAGTGAGTGAAGAGAGTAAAGAGAATGAAGAGAAACGCAACAACAACATGTATGTTCCTTGTTTACAATTAGGATACTAACATTCTAGTGAGTGAAGAGAATGAAGAGATAAGTTAAACTATATTACCCGTTCCCAAAATGAATTACTTTCTGCCCCGTCTTCAATCTGGCGTACGAGAGACACAAAAAATCGGGACAACCGCCGGCCTAGCCTGTTTTAACTTTTAGTGGAAAATATCGGGACAAAGTCTAGTTCGGCGGTTGTTAGTAGAAATTAACCGCCAACATAGATGTCTATCATAGTCTATTTCGACGGTTGCTACTAAAACCTCCGATATAGACACTTTAATTTTAAAATAAGGAAAAATTGAGAAAACCTATTTCGGTGGTTTCTACAATAACCGTTGAAATGGGTTGCCAGAAATTTTAAAATACTTTCTTTCAGCGGTTGTTTGTACAACTGCCAAAATAGGCCTGCTGAAATAGGCCTTTTTGTATCAGTGGGTTTGGATCTGGACACCGCCACATATTACAAATTAATGGGTATTGTTAAATGATGAGGCGCTTGAGAATAAAATCATTCGTTTGGCAAGCGGGCGCTCAGCCCTCTTAAAAAACGGTTACAAAACACGATGTGGTTTTAAAACGCGTGTGGTATAAAACTGACTTAGTTGAGCAGTTTTGACCTTTTTTTTCCTCCCTCCACACCAGTGCCTTGGACTACTCTCAATAAATTGTTCATTTTTTTAAAAATCAAGAATACAATTTTCATCCCTATACTTTAGTTCTTTGCTTCAATTATAGTCACAGTTAGTGTGACACTTCAAACATTCAGACACATACATCAACATACGTGATAGGACAAAAGTCACCAATAATGTTCGTGCATATATTACTCCTTTTTCATGATTAACAAATACAAAGTACATGTAGTCACAAACAAGTAGACAAAAATCACATTTGCTGCTTCAAATTTATATATGTTGCGAAATTTAATAGTAAACTGTAATTATAAATTGAAGCGAAAGTGTTAACAATATAAATTAATAGAGGAAAGCAGGAAGCGTACATCAGGTTGAATTAGATAACCAAAAGCTCTCAATTGAATGTAAGTGTTTGGATTTGCAAAGGGATGATTTCATTCATCATATTACAAGCCTATTTATAGTAAAACAAATACAACGTTAACTATCATAGTCAAATATAGAGGCTAACTATTACAGATACAGCAACCACATGTTTTAGACATGCTTGCTTCTTATTCAACAATGGTGACTGAAATAGTGGATGGTGCTTCCTTAATTATTCTAGATGAAGTTGTTGTTGATTTTCTTTAACACTCCATCTTAACACCAGTTTCATCTCTTTTTATTATTCCTAGCTAATTATAGAAACTTTCGAGCTAGTTACCACTCAAGCCTTTAGTGAACAGATCTGCAGCTTGGTTCTCATTTTTGATGTACTTCAAGTGAATCTCTTCCTGCAAGACCTTCTCCCTGAGGAAATGATAGTGCACCTCTACGTGCTTGGTTCTAGTATGGAAGACTGGATTCTTCGCTAACTGAATTACTGACAAATTGTCACAATATAGCATGATGTTGTACTTGGTTGGCTGATACAAGTCCTTTAATAACTGCATGAACCAAGTGCTTTCTTGAGCTGTCATAGCTGCTGCTCGATACTCTGCTTCAGTAGTTGACAACGACACTGTCGGTTGTCTCTTGCTACACCAAGATACTGCTCCGGATCCAAGTATAAATACATAGCCAGTGGTTGAACGTCGGGTGTCTGGATCACCTGCATAGTCAGCATCACACTAGCCCACTAGCTCACAATCTTCACCACTCTTATAGAGTATACCATGTCCTAATGTACTCTTCACGTATCTTAGAACTCGTCGAGCTGCATCTAAATGAGGTTTTTTTGGGTTCTGCATATATCGACTTAGCGCACCGACTGCAAATGAGATATCAGGTCGTGTTAAGGTTAAGTAAATGAAACTACCCACCAGTTGTCGATACATCATAGCATCCTCCAAAATTTTCCCTTCATGAGCACACAATATAGCATTTGGATCTATCAGTGTTGAAATCCGCTTGCAATTGAGCATGTGAAAGACTTTTTCAACAAATCTTTGGAATACTTTAGTTGATGAAGATATATTCCGCCTTTGGTGCAATCAATCTCGAGACCAAGAAAGTTGTAACACCCCAACTCGAATTTCACAATTAATGGTAATTGATAACGCCAAACTTAAATGAAATCACAACGGATTAATAAGCCAAACTTTCGGTGTTACCGCACTAACTAGGCCTTACTAACTCTAAGGTAACGGTCTGAATAATTGAATACTTGATAAGTGTGAAACATATAGGATTTTTAGGGTTTAAATACCTTATAATTTGTAACAATTCAGGCAATGTTTCCCACTTATTAGGTGTTTTTCCTAAGATTGATGTTTTGATAAGAACTAATGTATTTTATATGCTAAATACAGGAAAAACCCAGGAAATAAAGATTATACATCATAAGGATTACAACACAACAAACGGGGAAAAATCAGGAGAAGAGACACAAAAATTGGTCTTGTCCGGATCAGTTTGGCTGGACACAAAGCCGGACGTCTCTTGTCCGGATCTGTTTGGCCGGACGCAAGCCGGACGTGACCTAAAAATCCAGATCCGGAGTTCACGTTTCAGATCTAAAACTCTGTGTCACGTCCGGATCCGGACACGATCCGGACGTCACACAGAATTGAAAAATAAAAATGCACGCACTGATAATTAACCTTTCGGCGTAATTATCAGGCGGCGCATTAAGAAGACAAGAGAGCGGCGCATTAATTTACAAACGCTCCATCCTCAATCAATGCGTCAATCAAGTTACCCACTCACCAGTTTACCAAACATCCACTAATCCATGTCTGATTCTAATCCTATATAAACTCAGCACAGCCTTCATTCCAAATCTTACCTGACTTCACAGTCTCCTCTCCTCTCTACTAATCCATTCATTCACGATTCATCTGCTCATTTCACTAAATTTCTCCGTAAACCTCCGCTCACACCCACACACATATCTCGCATCCATTCACCAGATTTTAACCGTGTCCGACCCTTGTCCGGATCCGGACACACTCATTCCACCCACGTCCGGATCGCGTCCGACCCAGACAGATCCGGACATCTATCTCACGTCCGACTCTGTGTCCGACCCTCTCCAGCCGGACATCTCACAAAACTCGCCAAAAATTCCACTTCCGCCCCATTTCACCCAGTTCACTCCATTATCACCAAGACCAACCTTCAAGCCAGCATAGCGCAAGGACAAAGGACGGAGCGAGCAAGAAGATCTTCGTAACAGATGATTTCTTCTAACTCTCTCTCATTTTTATTATGATCGCTATGTCTAGCTAAAAGGATTTACTCTAGGGGAAGGGATGTTGTAATTAGTTAAACTCTGCATTATTTGCTGCTTGTTGAGACAATTTGGATTGTTCGGTTAATGCTTTTAAGTGCTTTAATAAACGTCATGAATTTATTATAAGCCCTCGAATCATGTTATGATTAGATAAGGTGATTAGCATTGACGGTCCTATTAACCTGTTACCTGTGATAATTGCAATAGGATAGATTACATTAGTCACTGAGCTTTAGTCCGGACCAAAACTAGACTAGTAATATGTGCAAACCATCTAGATATACTTGCTAGGTCTAGACTAGAACTACATGTCCTGTGTAGATGAGCTATCTGGAATTAAGACTTAATACAGAATAGACAATTGAGAATTACAAGCCGATCCAGTCTCCACTCAAGTAGTAGAATATGCAGAGACTAGCTAGTGAAAACAACTAACCTAGAGTACCGTTCACACTCCTAAGACTATCACTTTAATTTATCTGCTATTTACTTTCTTGTTATCTATTTGTGAAACCCAAAACCAAAACAAAACCCCTTTTTGAGTTGACCATTACCTAAGGCTAGACTTACTTATCGAGTCCCGTGGATTGACACCAAGGTCGCTTCATTGAATTACTATACTATTTCGACCGAGATTTTTGCAACCTGACGATCTATTGAATTATTGAATTCTAGGATTATTTCTAGGCTTTTAATATATCAAATAAATCGTTTGCAAAATGGCGCCGTTGCCGGGGACTTGACTTTTGTCTAGTCCCTAGCCTTGGTTAATTCATTACTTTATTGCAACACACTGTTTATAATTGTTTGTTTTGTAATATATTTTGCTTTTAATTTATTTTGTGTGCCATTTTATACAATTGTTTTTCATTATTTTAGTTTTAAAAACTCACTCATTTCGTTCCTTTCTCTCGGGCTGATTATAAGCACCTAGTGGATGCGTAGAACGCGTTCAATTGGTCCTCCGGATACAGACTTCGATCCTGAAATCGAGAGAGTATACCTCCAAGCTCTGAGAACAAGAAGGCAGCTTGACTTCAATATGGCAGCAAATCATGACCAAATTGGAGGAGGTGCAGTGACCCAATACACGATGGGAAGGATAAACAGACCACCAGCCACACCAAGAAGAGGGCCAGTGGTTCTACCAAATCTAACTGCAGAACTTATAGCAGATTGGCAAAAGGTAAAACCATCTCATCAATCCAATGCTGTTAGAAATCACCCTGCAGGAACTTTCTCAGGTGCAGACCCAGCGGATGCATTGGACCATGTACATCGCTTTCTAGTACACTTGGATTCCCTGGGCTTATCACAAGGATTGGAGGAGTACGCCAGACTGAGCCTGTTCCAGCACAGTCTATCGGGAGAAGCCTCGAAATTAGGGGTGACAATATTTACCCAACCCGATAACCCGGCCCAAACCCAACCCGTAAATAGCGGGTATGGGTTAAGATTATTGACCCATTTAATTATTGGGTCGGGTATGGGTTACCTATTAAATATATGGGTTGGATATGGGTTAAGGTACTTAACCCGAATTCAACCCGCCCATTTACTTAATTTAATTAAAAATAAATAAATAAATATGTACATATTTTACTTGGATATGTATTAATTCTATAACCATTAGTATAATAGCAAACAAAAACACTATCACTTCTTTAGGCCCGCACAAATAATTATTTAATAAATCCAAATACATTCTCTAGGCCATATATATATCTACCATTCACTCTTTGTTTGAAAACCTAAATACTATGTCAATTATTAGTCTCACAAACTCCACCGTTCACACTATTTCATCCACACAAATAACGTCTATAGGTAGAGATTATTGACCCATTTAATAGAATGTTGACATTTAGAAAAATGGTATACAACGATTCAAAATAAATGGCCGTCATGCGCACTTTTTTATGGACAACTTATCATTATGTAGAAAAACAAAAGTATTTGTAATTAAACGGGTTAAACGGGTCGGGTTTGGGTTCAATGATTTTGTATGGGTTGGGTATGGGTTGAAAATTTGTAACCCGATTATTTTTGGGTCGGGTATGGGTCAATACAATTTTAATCGGGTTGGGTATGGGTGAGCTCCAACCCGACCCATCAACCCGAATTGCCACCCCTACTCGAAATGGTTCCATCGACTACCGCCAGGCATCATTACCACCTAGGAGCAGATGATGGATAAATTCTACGAGAAGTATATTCCCATCTCCAGGACACGACAAATGATTGCCGACCTGATGGCATTCAGACAGATGGGTAGTGAGACAGTCTATGAGGCGTGGGACCGATTCAAAGAGCTACTCCGCCAGTGCCCTCACCATGGTCAGGACATCACCTCATTAGCTCAGGGATTCTTCCAGGGGTTAAAAGACGAAAACAGAGGCGAGATAAGATCCGCCCTAGGAGGAAACCTGCTAGCAAAAAGTGGGGAGGATTTCATGGCATCTATGGAGTCCTACTGTGAGGAGCTTCGCCAATGGAGCAGCAATGGAGGGCGAGTATTCTCAATAGGTCACAGTTCTGCCCGAGCTCCAGACCCAATGATGGAACAGCTAGCCGCCGAGCAAGCACAGATAAAAACTACGATGGGAAGCATGGCAAAAATGCTCGAGCAGCTCACCATGGGGCCGACCTCAAAGCAATCCGCCAAGAAAATCTCTACAAGTACCAACGAAGCTTGCTGCTCTCAGTGTGGGGATGCACACGATTATGAGGACTGCCCATTAGTAGCCGAGATGAGGCAAACCGAGGAGGCCAATGTCATAGGCCAGTCCAACAACAGGCAACCCTGGATGCAGAATCAGCACCAAAACCTGAGGTACGGAAATCCGAACAATGCACTGAATTCACATCAAATGCAACCTCAGAGGACGAACCAGGGGGGACCACCCGGCTTTGTTAGGCCTCAATATAATCAATTCCGGCCACAACAGCCTCAAGCTCAGCAACCATCGTTGAGCTCAAACAACGCCAGCCTGAGGGAGATGGTGGATAAACTAATGGCTTCTCAGGAACAGCAAACGGTAATCAACCAGAAGTTAGAGAATGCCATGGTGGAGATGCAAGGAACAATGAGTCAGTTGACTCAATTCTTCCTACAGCAGAGACCTTCTGGATCATTGCCTTCCCAACCAGAAACCAATCCAAAGGAGCAGTTGAAGGCAGTGTCGGTCTCAGACGAAGACTGTGAGGATTCTGAAGAAGCAGCAGCAGTTACCCTGAGAAGCGGAAGGAACTTAACCAAAGACAAAGTGACAGGGAGCCGTACTGATGAAGAGACCGAGCCTCTTTCTAATACCGCCGGTGCACCATCAGGGCATCCTGCCCCTCCCGAGGTAGTTTCTGAGGAGACCCAGGCTCCTATTCCTTCTTCCTCTCTTTCAACTGCTGTTAAAAATACAAAGGGAAAAATATCTGCAAAATAACTTCCGTTTCCAAACCGACTCAAAGAGCGAGAGCTCGATGAGCAATTTGGAAGATTTTTAGATGTTTTTCGAAAGCTGACTATCAATATTCCTCTTATTGATGCAATTAAGCAGATGCCGAATTATGCTAAATTTGTGAAGGATCTGATTTCGAATAAGAGGAAATATAAAGAGAAGGACACCATCCAGCTGACCGAAACTTGTTCAGCAGCTCTCCGACAGATGCTGCCTCCAAAGCGTGGTGATCCTGGTCAGCCCATCATCCCCTGTTCAATTGGAGACATGGATTGCGGATACGGTCTCTGCGATCTAGGAGCGAGCATCAACCTGATGCCATACACCATGTTCAAAAAGCTTCATGCAGGTGAGCTCGTTCCCATTCATTTCAGACTCCAGTTAGCTGATAGATCATCGATCACACCAAGAGGTATGGTTGAAAATGTAGTTGTTAGTGTGGGTAAATTTTTCTTCCCCGCTGATTTTGTGATCCTTGACATGGATGAAGATGTTGAGGTACCTCTGATTCTTGGTAGACCCTTCCTCAGAACTGCAAAGACTGTTATTGATGTTGACAAGGGGAAGATTACCTTGAAATTTCATGATGAAGAATTAAGCTTTGATATAAATAAGATGATGCAGAAAAACACTTCTTCTCAAGCTGTTTTCTCTGCTGATTTAATTGATAATTCTTATGATCTTGATGATGACTACACCTATAGGAGTATTGATTCTTTTAATGCTTTGTTTAAGTTTTCTGATACTTTAGAGCAGGTAATAAGTCGATCCATTGAGGATGACAAAGACAGCTTTGAGATGGCCTCGGTCGTCCAGCAGCTAAATCAAGGGAAATCATACTTTCGTTCCTCCTCTCCTGCTGTAGAAAAGTTGGATCGATCCATCCAAAGACCCATACCTTCAATAGAGAAGCCTCCTACCCTGGAACTTAAATCTCTCCCTTCCCATCTTAAATATGTTTTCTTGGCAGAGGGTAACACCCTGCCTGTTATTATCTCTGCATCTTTGTCTATTTCGCAGGAAACTAGACTTCTGGAGGTGCTAAAGAAACATAAAAGTGCCATGGGATGGACAGTTGCGGATATCAAGGGGATCAATCCAGGTTTCTGCACACACCGGATTCATATGGAGGAGAATTACAAGGCAGTGAGACAACCCCAGAGAAGGTTGAATCCAAATCTAAAGGAGGTGGTCAAGGCCGAAGTACTGAAGCTCCTTGATGCAGGTATCATCTACCCTATTTCTGACAGCCAGTGGGTTTCTCCAGTCCAGGTTGTTCCAAAGAAAGGGGGGATAGTTGCAGTGCTCAATGAGAAAGGTGAATTGGTACCTCAGAGACAAACCACAGGTTGGAGGATGTGCATCGATTACCGGCGCTTGAATGAGGCCACAAGGAAGGACCACTTTCCACTACCGTTTATTGATCAAATATTGGAGCGGTTAGCTGGGAAGGAGTTTTACTGCTTCTTTGATGGGTACAGTGGTTATTTCCAGATTCCCATTGCGCCAGAAGATCAGGAGAAGACTACTTTCACCTGTCCTTATGGTACTTTTGCATACAGGAGGATGCCCTTTGGTCTCTTGATAAGCCGCAGACTTATCATATTTTATGTGCTAGATTTAGTATTATATATATTTATCTAAATAAGGTTAAATATATGCTATTTATGCTATACTATGTATAAAGTCTATTATTTGTTCAGATTGATGTTTTTATATGTTTTCCATGCAAGGAATGAATTTCTAATCAAAAGACCAAGTGGTGCCGGGCTTGGTGCCGGTTGTCCAGTTCACGGCACAAGTTTGGAGCAAAACAGGAGGTGTGCCGGGTGGCGCGCTGGGTGTCTGGTGTCAGGCGCATTCAAAGTCTGTGAATGTGCCTAGCATCTCATGTCCGGCAGGACATCCGGCACATACTGAAAAGTCGCCCCGGTTCGCAAGAAGATAGCAGTTAATTACCGTTAGCATACCAACCGATGCCGGGTGTGGTGCCGGGCATCCCATGTCTGGCACAAGCGCCTTTTCACACGGGTTTAACGGTTTAGTTAACGGTTAGACAACGCATTTTGCACGTGGTGCCGGGTGTGATACCGGGTATCTTCTACCTGGCATATACACAGTTTCGCGCGGAATTAGCGGTTTCGACCGTTAACAGTTGGGCACATTTCCCACGTGTGCCGGTTACTGACGACCCGGCACGACGCCCGGCAAGAGACATTTTGATGCCTATAAATAGGCCGAGAAATGCTGCAATTTGACACACTTCAACATACCAAATACACTCCATTCACACTCCATTTCCGCCACATTCCATCTGTTGGTGTCCAAGGAACGTCTGCAAATCCATCCACGCAAGAGAAGAAGAAGACCTTGACGGGTTAAGGCTATTAACATCCCCTTCCCCCTTTGTATTCTCTCTTGTAGTTGTGTGGATGTGTGATGCAGAATCCTTGTTAGGTTTTTGGTTAGGAAAGATTTCCTTGTAAAACTCTTATGACATTTATGGAATTTTCAAGTTTCTTAACCCGAGTTCTAGTCTTCATGCAAAGTAGAATGAAGTAGCTATTTATTCTCTTATCTCTAAGTCCTATTTAAGGCTTTCCCAAGCAAGAATAGGATAGATTAGGATTTTGGTAGTCTTTAAGTTTGTTGTTCCGAAAGAGGGGCATCAAGACCTAAGGTTTAGGGTTAATCTTTATTTCCCGTTATTTGTTGTATTCGCGGCATTAGCTATGCACGATGCAAGTATGAATATTGAGTTCCTTTTGTCAGAACCGAATCTGGAAGTGTTATTCACGAAATGAACGGTGCCGGGTGTAGTACCGGGTAAAAGTTGTCCGGCACATTCAAGGCCATGAATATGCCGGGTAGCAGATGTCCGGCAGGCAACCCGGCACATTCATTTTGCGAGACTAAATCCTCTTTGAGACTTGCCATCCTTGATTATTGGTCTTACGTTACTTTTACATCGACATTTTCCCAAATCAAAGTTAGTTTATTTAGTTTTCTTAGTTAGCACCACATTTACTTTTCCCCCTTTATTATTATAGAATAGGCTTTTGCCCGGATTAGGACTAGTTTTCTATAAGTCCCTTGGGTTCGATACTCTCGGTCGTATATATTTACACTATACTCCGACCGGGTTTTATTTGCTACCCGTAATAGAGTGTAGTTTATTTAGGTATAGTTTTATTTTATTCTTTTTATATATATAGTTTTATCCCTACAAATTCTTGTTTAGCAAATTGGCGTCGTTGTCGGGGACTTGGAATTAGTCCAAGTCCTAAATTCGGTAAAACGCCCTATTCTTTATTCTTTATTCTTTAATGCCATGATTCTTTAATTTAAGTTGTTAATTGTATTTTCGGTTGAATGTGCCGGGTACCTGCCGGATGTTATACATCCGGCAGCTTGGAGGAAGTCCTACGCCGGATAGAGTTTACCCAGCGTACTACCGGCATAATCAAACTTCAACTTTTACTTCGCATTGTCTTTTTTGAATCTTTGATTTGCCTATAAATATTATTTTCCATTGATCTTTATGTTAACTTCCCTTTCCCTTTCCCATTTAATTTTTTTTTTTTTTATTTTTTTTATTTTCGAGTTTGAACGTCGGGTGGTATACTGGGTAACTTCAACCCGGCAGTATTGGAGGAAGTCCAATGCCGGGTGCCATACACCCGGCATCCTGTCCGGCAGTGTCCAATTATTTTCAATTTTAAATTATTTTCGTAAAATGTTAAATTCCTTACAATATGCTATTCTTTACCTACACCATTCACTTAGATATCTCTTCTAATACTTCCTAATTGTTGATTCTTTACTGAAATTTTTTGAGTTCGCAAAAGACCGGACGCGACGCCGGATACTCTTAACCCGGCAGTATTGGAGGAAGTCCAATGCCGGGTGCCATACACCCGGCACCGCGTCGGCATAACCAAAACTTCATTTCTTCTTGTATTTTTGTAATTTTAATATGTCATTATATTTTTATTTTATTATTACGAAGTATTATAACGTTTTCTCTTGCTCCTCCTGAAGTTATCAAAGTGAATGCTTCTGCGGTCCACAAATTCTCCTTAAGATTTAGCAAATTTTGACCCAGAAATCGAGAGGACTCTTCTTCGTTCCCTTCATCAACGAAGAAACCAACAACACCTACCTCCTACACTAATGGCAGCACCTACCGTCCGAAACATAAACCGGCCTTCCAATCAAGGCCAAAAGCCAGCAATCGACCTCCCACTCCTCGCACAAAATGAATATGATGAATGGCAAAAACTCAAGCCATATCATCAAATCAGATGCATCAAGGAGTTGGGTATGTTCGACGGTACAAACCCGGACGATGCTTTGCTCCACATCACCAAATTTCTACAACACACAAACAGTCTAACCTCCACAAACAATGTCCTCCAATACGCCAGACTTTCCCTCTTTCCCATAGCCTTACGGGGAACGCCAGCAAGTGGTACCACAGTCTAACCCCTAGTACCATCACCACTTGGGAGGACATGGCAACCAAGTTTTATGACAAATTCATGCCCCCTAGTCGCACCCTGGAGATGATAGCCGACATTTACAACTTCAGACAACCTAGCTCGGAGAACATCTGTGAGACTTGGGACAGATTCAAAGGGTTGCTGCGCACATGTCCACACCACAGCCTCACCAAGGAACAACTATCTCAGTTGTTTTACAAAGGATTGATCAATCAATGCAAGACGATGATCTTATCCTCCCTTGGTGCAGATATATTAAAGAAGCCGGGAGATCAATTCCTTAGTGGGGTTGAATCTCTTTGCGAAGAGATTAGGGAATGGGCCACCGGTGGAACCAGGGGTAGTACCGCTGGTTTATACCAAGTGGGAGAGGGCGATGCTAAATTTGACAAACTTATGCAAAGTCATGAGCAGTTGTTGGAGAGCAACGCTCAAACGTCCACGAAGGTTAGCGCTCTACAGAAGGTGGTGGAGCAAATAGCAATGAACAAACTTCCTCAACAGGCAAACGTGGTTAGTGCACGACCACACGCTCCGAGCCCTGATATGCCAGACTTTCAGCATGTTGAGGAAGTCAATTATGTGAGTAACCAAGGGTATCGGCAGCCATGGCAACAGGGGAACCAACCCTCTCAACACTTCCAGAGTCAAGCCGGCTACCAGGGAGGTCCAAGGCAATTCAAACCATCGAATCCTGCATCATCATCAGAGGCTGAAATGGCTGAACTTCGTGACATGATGTCAGCCCTGATGAACAAGACCCAAGACACTCACAATGAGATCTCGACCATTCGCAAGGAGCACAAATCGTTGCAGTTGCAGTTACAGCAACTTCTGACGCAACCGCGACAACAAGGTCAGCTCCCGTCCCAAACGCAAACCAATCCACGGGAGCATGCGAATTCGGTCACTATCTTGCCCCGGATCTCAAATGATGCCAAATAGCCTAAAAGGCTAAGTGTAGGGCGGTTCCTCCTCACGCCTTCACTATCAAACAGGGGAGTCCTTCGTATCATTTAATTTTTCTCTTTTAATTTTCTGTTATTGTTTTTTTAATTGCTTTCATTATAGTTATTTTAGTTCTTAAAAAAAATTCAATTTTATTGTTTCTTTTGAACACTAGGGACAGTGTTCCTGCCAAGTGTAGGGCAGGACCCCCTAAAAAAAATAAGTTTTTATTAATATGCATAAGTTATGAGTTTTATCGATGTTTTACTAAACTTTTTGCATGTTTTTGATTAAGATGAGATTCTGAATGAATAAAGGTTTGTTCTCTCAAGAGGTAAGCTTTCTAATGACTTATAGATTCCTGTTTTTAACTCCTTGATTCTTTTTGTTTAACATGAGTACATGATCTTGCTCCTAATTCTTTCCTTTATATACTTCTGGGTATTTGTTTCTTTTCTTTTCAAATTGTGAAAAATCTTTTGGGTGAAAATCTTAAAAAGGGTTTTGTGAAAAAAAAGAAAGAAGAAGAAGAAAAAAAAAGAAAAAATATCTTCTTCTATATTCCTTGAGGTTACAAAAAAATGCCTCAGAATAAAAGTAAGAAACGAGAGTTTTTCCTTTTATTTTTCTCCTAAATTCCCCGTTCTTCATTGTAAAAATCATGGTTAATTCAGAAACACTTGCAAAATAGGGCTGAATATAAAAACCATCGATGAGTGTCTTGGCCACATTCAGAAACTCTTGAAAAATAGAGCTGAATGATGGAAACCGGAAAAAGGAGAGATTACAAATCCCTTATGCAAAAATAACCCAAAAGTTTTGATCGATTTTGAAATTCTTTATTTTAGACCCATTAGTATGTTTGGATAGATAAGGTAGATTAAGTGATACTTGTGAATTAGAGTCATGCAGTTAGAAATATTTATCTAATTGTCATTCTAAAGTTTATCTGTTTTGTGCATAAGTAATTACTCCCTTCTAATCTTGTTTTGCTCGAGGACTAGCAAAAGGTAAGTGTAGGGCCTTGATAAGCCGCAGACTTATCATATTTTATGTGCTAGATTTAGTATTATATTTATCTAAATAAGGTTAAATATATGCTATTTATGCTATACTATGTATAAAGTCTATTATTTGTTCAGATTGATGTTTTTATATGTTTTCCATGCAAGGAATGAATTTCTAATCAAAAGACCAAGTGGTGCCGGGCTTGGTGCCGGCTGTCCAGTTCACGGCACAAGTTTGGAGCAAAACAAGGAGGTGTGCCGGGTAGCGCGCTGGGTGTCTGGTGTCAGGCGCATTCAAAGTTGTGAATGTGCCTAGCATCTCATGTCCGGCAGGACATCCGGCACATACTGAAAAGTCGCCCCGGTTCGCCAGAAGATAGCAGTTAATTACCGTTAGCATACCAACCGATGCCGGGTGTGGTGCCAGGCATCCCATGTCCGGCACAAGCGCCTTTTCACACGGATTTAACGGTTTAGTTAACGGTTAGACAACGCATTTTGCACGTGGTGCCGGGTGTGATATGCCGGGTATCTTCTACCCGGCATATACACTGTTTCGCGCGGAATTAGCGGTTTCGACCGTTAACAGTTGGGCACATTTCCCACGTGTGCCGGTTACTGACGACCCGGCACGACGCCCGGCAAGAGACATTTTGATGCCTATAAATAGGCCGAGAAATGCTGCAATTTGACACACTTCAACATACCAAATACACTCCATTCACACTTCATTTCCGCCACATTCCATCTGTTGGTGTCCAAGGAACGTCTGCAAATCCATCCACGTAAGAGAAGAAGAAGACCTTGACGGGTTAAGGCTATTAACATCCCCTTCTCCCCCTTTGTATTCTCTTCTTGTAGTTGTGTGGATGGTGATGCAGAATCCTTGTTAGGTTTTTGGTTAGGAAAGATTTCCTTGTAAAACTCTTATGACCATTTATGGAATTTTCAAGTTTCTTAACCCGAGTTCTAGTCTTCATGCAAATAGAATGAAGTAGCTATTTATTCTCTATCTCTAAGTCCTATTTAAGGCTTTCCCAAGCAAGAATAGGATAGATTAGGATTTTGGTAGTCTTTAAGTTTGTTGTTCCGAAAGAGGGGCATCAAGACCTAAGGTTTAGGGTTAATCTCTTATTTCCCGTTATTCTGTTTGTATTCGCGGCATTAGCTATGTACGATGCAAGTATGAATATTGAGTTCCTTTTGTCAGAACCGAATCTGGAAGTGTTATTCAGAAATGAACGGTGCCGGGTGTAGTACCGGGTAAAAGTTGTCCGGCACATTCAAGGCCATGAATATGCCAGGTAGCAGATGTCCGGCAGGCAACCCGGCACATTCATTTTGCGAGACTAAATCCTCTTTGAGACTTGCCATCCTTGATTATTGGTCTTACGTTACTTTTACATCGACATTTTCCCAAATCAAAGTTAGTTTATTTAGTTTTCTTAGTTAGCACCACATTTACTTTTCCCCCTTTATTATTATAGAATAGGCTTTTGCCCGGATTAGGACTAGTTTTCTATAAGTCCCTTGGGTTCGATACTCTCGGTCGTAATATATTTACACTATACTCCAACCGGGTTTTATTTGCTACCCGTAATAGAGTTGTAGGTTTATTTAGGTATAGTTATTTATTTTATTCTTTTTATATATAAAGTTTTATCCCTACAAATTCTTGTTTAGCATCTCTGCAATGCTCCAGCCACATTTCAGTGATGTATGATGGCGATTTTTAATGAGTTTATTGAGAAAAGTATCGAAGTTTTCATGGACGACTTCTCTGTCTATGGACAAAGCTTCGATGTTTGTCTGGAGCAATTAGACCAGATCTTGGCTCGCTGTGAGGACACGAACTTAGTGCTGAATTGGGAGAAGTGCCATTTCATGGTACAAGAAGGAATTGTGCTTGGGCATAAGGTGTCAAGGGAAGGCCTCCAGGTAGACAAGGCCAAGATAGAGGTAATAAAAAAACTGCCCCCACCAACTTCAGTTAAAGATGTAAGATCTTTCCTTTGTCATGCAGAGTTTTACAGGAGGTTTATACAGGACTTCTCAAAAATTGCTAAACCCCTGTCAGACCTGCTTCAGAAGGATATCAAGTTTCAGTTCACAGAGGAGTGCTTGACAGCATTTCAGACTATCAAAGAGAAGCTCTGCTCAGCACCAATTGTGGTCCCACCGGATTGGAACCATTTGAGATCATGACGGATGCAAGCGACTATGCTGTGGGCGCTGCACTGTGTCAGAAGAAAGATAAGATGCTGAGGGTAATCACCTATGCTAGCAAGACCTTAATTGACGCACAGAAAAATTATACTACTACAGAGAAGGAGTTGCTAGCTGTGGTGTTTGCTCTGGACAAGTTTCGACCATATCTGCTTGGTAGCAAGGTGATAATCCACACCGATCATTCAGCCCTCAAGTATCTCTTTCAGAAGAATGAATCGAAACCAAGACTTCTGAGGTGGATCCTACTTCTCCAAGAATTTAATTTAGAAGTTGTGGATAAAAAGGGGAAGCAGAACGGAGTTGCTGATCACCTATCTAGGCTTGATATCCCTGATGATGGAATCCCAATCAACGAATTCTTCCCTGATGAGACGGTGTTCAAGATTGGAAAAGTAGATGAACCATGGTACGCTGACTTAGTTAATTATCTTGCTACTGGTTTAATTCCTCATGACTACAGCTATAACCAGAGGAAGAAATTCTTGTCAGAAACCCGCCACTATATCTGGGAGGATCCCTATCTATTTAGGATCTGTGCTGATGGCTTGATGAGGCGATGTCTTCCAGATAAGGAGATCCAGAGTGTAATCGAATTCTGTCATGCTAAAGAGGCAGGTGGCCATCATGGTTATACAAGAACAGCTGCAAAGATATTGGAGTGTGGATTTTATTGGCCTACTCTACATAAAGATGTCCACCATTTCTGTTCCCATTGTGACCCCTGTCAGAGGATGGGAAACATTTCAAGAAAGCATGAGATGCCTCAGAAAGGTATTCTTGAGGTAGAACTTTTTGATGTTTGGGGCATAGATTTCACAGGCCCTTTTCCTTCATCTCATGGAAACCAGTATATCCTAGTAGCTGTGGATTATGTCTCCAAGTGGGTAGAAGCTATTCCATGCCACAATGCTGATTCCAAAACAGTGGTGAAATTCCTGAAGAAACACATATTCACCAGATTCGGGGTGCCCAGGGCAATTATCAGTGATGGTGGCTCTCACTTCTGCAACCGAGCCTTCGATTCCCTAATGACTAAATATGGGGTGACCCACAAGGTAGCATTACCTTACCACCCCCAAACTAATGGTCTGGCAGAAGTGACTAATCGGGAGCTAAAATGGATCCTACAGAAGACTGTAAATGCATCAAGGAAGGATTGGTCAGTTAAACTAGATGACGCTCTGTGGGCATATCGGACTGCTTTCAAGACTCCTATAGGGATGTCTCCTTTCAAACTTGTGTATGGAAAAGCCTGCCATCTTCCAGTTGAATTAGAGCACAAAGCTTACTGGGCATTGAAAGCCCTGAATTTTGATCTGCACATTGCTGGAGAGAAAAGAAAATTTCAACTATCTGAACTCGAGGAACTTAGAGAGCAAGTCTATGACAGTTCCAGAATTTATAAGGAGTGAACAAAGAGAATCCATGATCAGATGATCCATAAGAGAGAATTCAAAGTAGGTGATCTAGTGTTGCTCTATAATTCCAGGATGTGTCTCTTTCCCGGTAAGTTGAAATCACATTGGGCAGGTCCATTCAAAGTTGTGGGGATCACTACTTATGGTGCTTATGAGCTAGAGAATAAGACAGGAGAAGTATTCAAAGTAAATGGTGCTTGCTTGAAGAAGTACCTAGGCGATACCTTTTCTCATCCTCCTGCACCAGGTATATCCTTGATTGAAAGCTCCAATTCCATAAATTCTATCTCTGCTATCTGTATTGCAGCACCGCCTCCCAAAGCATCCAAGAAGCCACACCCGCAATGGTATTTCAGACTAAAGAAAGCTATTGCTAGCTGCTGTGGCGGCCCTCCTTGACCTTATCTGTAAAGTCTAGCCAGAGACTTTAACTCCTGGCAGCTTGGTGGGAGGCAACCCACCGGTTGTATCTCTTCCTTGATATAGTTAATTATTTTCCTCTTTTGTTCTTATTTAGAGGAGTGTCAATCACTGTTGTGCAAATTGAAAAGAGCCATGGCTCTTACCTTATACTAATGGTTTTATCTGGTTCCACTTGAGTTCTTCTGGTTTAGCAGATTTAATCTTTCAGGTACTTCACTCTAATGCTAAACTGAACTAAAGTGTGAGGAAGAATCATGGCAATGTTCACCAAGGATCAGGGAGTCCTTAAACACTCTTGCTATCTAATTTCTGCATTTCGTGTGTTTTTCTTGATTATTTGTGGTAATTTCTCATTTTTATAAGGTGTGTTAGACTAGTGGTTTTTAATTTAATATATATATATATAAAAAAAACATTTTTCACGTGTCCGGCTTAACTTAGCCGGACACAAATCCGGTCATCACAACCCTTGCTGCGTCCGGATTCGGACGGACAGCCGGACATGACTACAACGCGTCCCGATTTTTAATTTTTCTTCTTCGGCCCTCTTTTCTTGTCTTCTGTTTCAACCCGTCTTCTTCCTCCGTCTCGACCACGAAACCGACGCCTCAAACCCAGAAACCAACAGCTCTACACTTCCACCACCAGCACCTCCACCAAACACCACCCTACCACTGTGTCGTCGGCGAATCCAGGAGCACGAACGCGCCATCACAAGCACCGCCCAGTCGCCACCATTCCTTCTCCCATCTTCGAATCAAACACCCTGAAACAAAACAGGTTTTTGTTCGAATTTTGCCAAATTAGTAGCATTTCCTGTCGACTTGAACTAGATAGGGTAGTAACTGGGTGATTTTCGCTGATTGCTGATGTTGAGCTGCACAATCGTAAAGGTTTCTGTGAAAATTGTGCGCTTTCTGGTTGGAATTTGGGTAAAATCGATGTTTTCTGTCGCGGCTATTTTTTTTAGGGTTCTACTTGCGTCCGGACCTGCGTCCGGCTGAGTTGACCAGGACGTTGGTCCGGACATGTGTAAATTTTCCGAATTTTTGTGCAATTGTTTCTGGGTGATTGTTGTCCTGTTTAATGTTATAGTGTGCAATGTTTGGCTGTTTTAATACCTTGTTTCCCAAATAAACTGTGTGAAAGAATATGTTCAAATAGAACATGCTGCTCGATTGGTTTCGGGTTTTGGTGTGACTGTTACTTCTGTTTACTTACTGCCTGTGTTTTATCTGATAGATGGCTCGCACTAGAGGTGGTTCACACACAGGGTCCTCTTCGAGGAACCCACGACCCGACGACCAGCCAGAGCCGACCCCACTCCGACCTGATGGCTTCCGTTCTGCTACCACCCGGGCTTGGTATGAGCAGGGTGGCGCCTTCGTCATCGAGAGGCGCATCACTGATGAGGCAGCAGCTGAGACCGGACTTACAGCTATATTCGAGGGTATTGGGGCCACCAGCATCCTGCGCATGGGCGTGGGAGTGTTTTCTCCAGAGCTGGTACGCGAGTTCTACACCAATGCTGTGGCGTCAGACACGACACACAGCATCATTTCCTATGTACATGAGTTCCAGGTGGAGGTAACCCCTGAGACTTTTGCTGAGATTTTACTTCTTCCGGATAATTCGAGCGCATATAGAGATATTTCAGAGGATTCACTTAGGGAGAGTAAGACTAGATGGTTAAGAGAGGTCGGGAGTACTACTCGCCGACGGGGTGAGGAGAGTAAGACTGTACTCCCATATGCCATCCTTCCTACCCTTCCCCAGAGGACCCTAGCAGAGATCCTCAGTCATCAGATCCGGCCTCAGGCTGGGAATGATGCTTCTGACGAGGATTGCGTGCTCCTCGATTACCTCCTGCCTCACCGCATCCACCAGCTCAGCAGATCTCGCTCTCATACATCATGTTCAGACAGCTGCATAAGGTGGTGACATATCTGTGGACGAAGAAGAAGAAGATCACCCCGATCTTTCCTATCTTCATCCAGCATCTTCTTGTCTCTACCCTCCCCGAGGAGATCTTCACTGACATGGCGGTGAGGGAGGGTGAGACACCCATCTCCCTTACGACCTTCAGGAGATGGGGCTTCTTGCGCCTTGACGACGGCAGCTGGGTGAAGGGCAGCTCAGGCCTAGGATCGGCTGGTACATCTGCGAGTTCCAGCTCTACACCAGCCACTGCTACCATGGCGCCCCCCACAGCCCCTGTGACGAGCGTTCCCCCTGAGATACAGACCTTGATGGACTCCATTCTCCAGCAGCAGCAGAGGATGGAGCAGAGATTCGGGGGTATGGAGCAGCAGTTTGGGGCTGTGCAGCAGCAGGTAGGAGAGGTGCAGCAGCAGTTTGGGGACGTCCAGCAGCGCCAGGTGCGCATGGAGGGGCACATTGATGATATCCGCCAGACGCAGGACCACCTCCAGGCAGAGCAGACCGCCATTCGTGACACCCAGGCCATGATCACTGAGCGTCTGGAGCGCAGTGATGCTTTACACAGAGAGGCTGCTCGGTTCATGGCAGAGGCATCTGCACATCAGAGAGAGCAGCCGCTCAGCAGCCCAGAACACCAGCTCATGCAGATGCTCATTGCCCAGTTGGGAGGCGAGACCACCACCACCACCACCACCCTCAGTGACGCCAGCTTTACTGCTTTCTTTTCTTTTGTTGGTTTTTCTGTACTTTTCTTTTCTTTGATTTATTTTACTTTTGTTTGTTCAAACTAACGGTAGAACAAGGGATTGCAGGTGCAGTGGTAATTGTTATATTATGCAGTGTTTTAAAATTCTTAATTGCTAAATTTTTTTTCTCTGAGCAGTGCAGCGTTCTAAAAATGATTACTTACATATCACCTCTACTGCGAAACACAGGCTATAAGTACAGGAAATGGAACCACACTACTTGCGAATGTCTGCTAACTTAAACTATGGGGAGTATTCTTCTCTAAGATAACTCATTCGATTCAAATATTCTCTGTAGTTCGAGTTAATGCACTTTATTTTTGTGGTTGTACATGCCAGTGAAAATTTAGCAACTTTTAATCTGCACACAACGCATACTGTCTGTGACTCATGAGGAATCTCTCGACCCTTGCCAAACAACAAGTGTGAGGAAGAACATCTTCCTCAATCCATAACACCAGGGGAGTCTCAGTTCCACCTTTCACTTATTTGATGTTCCACCTTTGTTGCGTTGAGGGTTAATTATTGCATATGCATCTATTATGAGTATAGCATGTTTTGAAAGCTCTTTTCTCTGTTTTTCTTCTTTGACCAATGAGGACATTGCTCATCTTAAGTGTGAGGAAGGAGAGACCTTTCCCTGAAAACATGCTAATTGTTATTTAATGCCACACTTGCTTTTTGCTGCTCTAATACCTGTGCACACCGAGTGATATTAAATCAAAGTGAAAACCGTAGGAATCTTTTTGCTTGATAAGGTTTGTATAAAAATTGTTTTATTTAAAAATACTCTCTTTTCACTAAAAATCTGGTAGATTGGCTAGTTGTGGTAACCAGATTATTTTAGCTTGGGATTTTGGAAATGAAGTGAATGTTTGGAATGAAAAGGATAAGGCAAGGTACCGCTGTTCAAAATTTTTTTTCCTAACAATAGCAGGCCTCGTCTATCCGGTTATTAAGTCTTAAGGGTGCCTTATCACCTATCTACCTAAGGTCCGTGATCTGGGATAGTTGGCCCAACACCGTTACAAGGATAGAGAGAAAAGTCTGGGTTACGGAATAACTCTGCAATTCACAATATTTCGTTTGTTTTGTATATAATTCTTGGAAGAAGAATGTTTTTGCATGTGAAAGAAAAATTCATTGCAGTTTAATTTTTGTTTTTTTTTATCACGAGTACGTGGTGTTGAAAGGTATTGCGGAATAAGGCATTACTTCACACCCCTTGTCATCCAAAGGTTAGAGGAATGAAAATGGTGGAAAGTCCCAAGCTAAGTTAACTTGTTTTCTACAATCTAGTTTCTCTATGCTTTTACAAAATCGTTCTTGCTTCACTGTTTGTGAAAACCTACCTCTAGAGAGCAAGATTATTCTTTCATTCATCACTTTGTTTGATTTCGCTCTGCACTTGTTTAAAATTTGAGATTATTTGACGGTTTTAGAGATATTCTTATTCCTATTTTGCTTGAGGACAAGCAAAAGCTTAAGTGTGAGGAAGTTGATAAGTGTGAAACATATAGGCTTTTTAGGGTTTAAATACCTTATAATTTGTAACAATTCAGGCAATGTTTCCCACTTATTATGTGTTTTTCCTAAGATTGATGTTTTGATAAGAACTAATGTATTTTATATGCTAAATACAGGAAAAACCCAGGAAATAAAGATTATACATCATAAGGATTACAACACAACAAACGGGGAACAAATCAGGAGAAGAGACACAAAAATTGGTCTTGTCCGGATCAGTTTGGCCGGACACAAAGCCGGACGTCTCTTGTCCGGATCTGTTTGGCCGGACGCAAGCCGGACGTGACCTAAAAATCCAGATCCGGAGTTCACGTTTCAGATCTAAAACTCTGTGTCACGTCCGGATCCGGACACGATCCGGACGTCACACAGAATTGAAAAATAAAAATGCACGCACTGATAATTAGCCTTTCGGCGTAATTATCAGGCGGCGCATTAAGAAGACAGGAGAGCGGCGCATTAATTTACAAACGCTCCATCCTCAATCAATGCGTCAATCAAGTTACCCACTCACCAGTTTACCAAACATCCACTAATCCATGTCTGATTCTAATCCTATATAAACTCAGCACAGCCTTCATTCCAAATCGTACCTGACTTCACAGTCTCCTCTCTCTCTACTAATCCATTCATTCACGATTCATCTGCTCATTTCACTAAATTCTCCGTAAACCTCCGCTCACACCCACACACATATCTCCCGCCATTCACCAGATTTTAGCCGTGTCCGACCCTTGTCCGGATCCGGACACACTCATTCCACCCACGTCCGGATCGCGTCCGACCCAGACAGATCCGGACATCTCACGTCCGACTCTGTGTCCGACCCTCTCCAGCCGGACACCTCACAAAACTCGCCAAAAATTCCACTTCGCCCCATTTCACCCAGTTCACTCCATTATCACCAAGACCAACCTTCAAGCCAGCACAGCGCAAGGACAAAGGACGGAGCGAGCAAGAAGATCTTCGTAACAGATGATTTCTTCTAACTCTCTCTCATTTATTATTATATCGCTATGTCTAGCTAAAAGGATTTACTCTAGGGGAAGGGATGTTGTAATTAGTTAAACTCTGCATTATTTTGCTGCTTGTTGAGACAATTTGGATTGTTCAGGTTAATGCTTTTAAGTGCTTTTAATAAACGTCATGAATTTATTATAAGCCCTCGAATCATGTTATGATCAGATAAGGTGATTAGCATTGATGGTCCTATTAACCTGTTACCTGTGATAATTGCAATCGGATAGATTACATTAGTCACTAGGAGCTTTAGTCCGGACCAAAACCAGACTAGTAATTCTATGCAATAAAACCATCTAGATATACTTGCTAGTCTAGACTAGAACTACATGCCCTGTCTAGATGAGCTATCTGGAATTAAGACTTAATACAGAATAGACAATTGAGAATTACAAGCCGATCCAAGTCTCCACAAGTAGTAGAATATGCAGAGACTAGCTAGTGAAACAACTCCCTGAACCTAGAGTACCGTTCACACTCCTAAGACTATCACTTTAATTTATCTGCTATTTACTTTCTTGTTATCTATTTGTGAAACCCAA
This sequence comes from Limonium bicolor, assembly GCA_023374045.1. Lineage (NCBI taxonomy): Eukaryota > Viridiplantae > Streptophyta > Magnoliopsida > Caryophyllales > Plumbaginaceae > Limonium > Limonium bicolor. The sequence goes on from JAIOTZ010000475.1 coordinate 23,265, forward strand.
AACCAAAACAAAACCCCTTTTTGAGTTAACCATTACCTAAGGACTAGACTTACTTATCGAGTCCCGTGGATTGACACCCATGTCGCTTCATTGAATTACTATACTATTTCGACCGGGATTTTTGCAACCTGACGATCTATTGAATTATTGAATTCTAGGATTATTTCTAGGCTTTTAATATATCAAATAAATCGTTTGCAATACTAAACGATTAAATCTCCAACAATACCTATACATACCAAGGTATGCTATTCGTTCCAATATTCAAATTCGTTCTAAACTTACAAAATATCATAAATGTATAAATTCCAACCGAGGTAATATCAAAAACAAAAGTACACCCGGTCCAGAAGTCTACCCCACCTGCACTCGGCCGGGTCAAATCTCCATCAAATACCTGAAAAATGCTAAGCCCAAAGGGCTCAACACAACTGCTGGTATGAAAACGTGCAGCACCGCAAGCTACCGGGCCACACACAACTACTTTGTCGTTAACATGCGATTCATATTACAATAATATAAATGAAACTGTGAACACCAACATGCAACATATATAAAGCAAGCAATCATTTAATACAATGATATAGCCCAACAGAGACAAGACATCAGTATATCAAGTCAGTGTTTTGTTCCTTCCTAGGCCTTGAGATTATTTAGAATCTTGTAAGGACCTTAACTTTAATTGTAGTGGACAATCCGCACAATGGGTTGGTCACTTCCTCAATCTATAACTTAACTTATTTTGGGTATAATTAAACCCAGTTAGAAGAGTAACGAAACTTTAATTAACTACCGTCGATGTGATGTACATTGAGTCGGGTATGATAAACCCTTTAGACGAGATTAAGACTCTTGTATTGTATCAATAACTGGGTACCTTTAAACCGTAGGCGAGTATAAACTCCCTTAACCACCGTTGAGAACGACGTATATTTAATCAGGTAGATATGAACCAGAGAGATGAGAAGTAAGTTCTAAAATACAACTAACCACCATCAAAAGTGACATACATTTAAATCGGGTATATATGAAATCAGCGGGCTAGTATACAACGTCCCCCGCAACCACCGTCAATGAAAGACGTACATTTAATTAAGTATATTCAACCCAGTGGGTGAGTATAAAACTTCCCCCAACCACCGTCATGACGTACATTTATAATTGGAAGACGATCTGATGCAGATACAACTTCCTAAACTCAGCATGCATGGCCAGGACTTCCATCCAGGGCTCCTCATTCCCCGTAATCTTGATCGTGTTAGAAGTCTTAATGGAACAATCGTCCTACTTCTATGGTGATAAGTTCAAAACACCTCATGTCGGATGTCAACAATTTATTTAAAGGGGAAGTTAGTGAGAAACTGTGTACAAGTTCTCATTGAGTAAACATGTAAACTCATAATCCTCTTGTTATCGCATATATCGTATGTGTGATTTATTCATACTCGAAGGTATAGTTAGCATTTCGCAACATGTAATGTTCGGTCAACATGAACATAAAACGGACACACATACAACATTTTACATGCAATAATCTTGGTCATTATCACATATAACAATTATCACAAGCCGATGTAACTCGGTAGCAAACAAGCTGCAATAATCCATAGCGTTCACCGTAGTGGCACATGCCTAATCACGGTCGACGTCTGTCGAGCACACTCTTATAATTTGATTAATCAAGTGTGTTAATTCACTAGTTACTCTCGTATCATATTAGATTGTACCTACGAAATGCGTAAGTGTTACGTTTTCGTTATTTCATGTGAGTTACAAGATCCCTCTTAATCTTTGTTAACTCTTTTATTCCATGTCTATGTTACACTTAAGGTATCATTTTATGTACCTTAACTCATGAATCTTAGTATTCTTGAATTATAATCTTATATTTTAAGAATACTTCTTTATAGATTTCTTTTGCACATTTAACCCAATTATATATAGCTACATATATGTCCACCTTTACCAATTATAATCCTTGTCATTACGTATCATTAATATCTTTTGTTCGTGTATTATATACACATGTAATGTATATATAGTTGTAGGCTTATATAATGCATATTACCACCATATATTATATTATTCTCTCATTATGTAATATTCTCCATATATATTATATATATATATATATAATCCTTATCTATATGCATATACTTACAACATGTATATTAATGCTTTCATCTCTCTTGATGACTTAATAACCTTGCTATGTTTTTTTTAATCTCCATTAGTCACGCATAACATTGTCTAATTTCCTATACTTTGTTTATTACAATAATTTAACCCCAAATGTAATAAATATTTTACAAATAAATTCTTATGATTGTATAACCTATAGTTTTCATCCCTTAATTACTTATACCCAAACTTCATTTTTAATTTCTTCCAAGTTCCCAAACAGACTCTAATTTTTCCATATTCAATTCCAGCCCCTTTTATTTTAGGTTATTACAACTTTTCCATACTTATTTTCATAACTTTACAATTCATCACTAATTACATTTTATTGTAGTTTTATTTCTTACTTTATTAAACTCCAAATTTCTTCTTATATTTACGGTAATTACAAACAGACCACTCCAAATTTCGGCCTCCTTCTATATTTTCCATTATTTATGATTTGACCCCATAACTTTTACAACTTTACAATTATGTCATTATTTCTATTTAACCTATAGTTTTAACTCCTTTATTTATTTAATTCCAAACTCACACTCCAATTTATGGAAATTACCGAACGGACCCTCACCCTTTTGGTATTAGTTTATAATTTCCCTTAATTACAAATTTCACCCCAAAACTTTATAATTTACATTTTATGTTATAAGTCACATTTAATCCTAAATTCCATTTCCAATTCTCTCAAATTCCAAGCAGCACCCATGCTGTTTAAAAAGTCTCAAATCCAACCCCCCACTTTTCCTTATTTATACTTTTGGCCACAATTCTTTTCTATTCCTTACAATTATATTAACTTATTCAATTTTCAATCTTAATCCCTCATTTAATTTATTCTAACTTTCCCTTACATTTTCTAATCATTACCAACCGTCTGCATCGTATTTTCGGACTACACCATTAATTCCTTATACCTATGTTTTTACCCCACAAGTTTTCATAAATATACAAAGTCACTTCAATAATTTTTTAACTTATTCTTTTTAATCATTCTAATCCAAATCTTTGGTCACTACTCTAAGTCATCCTACTTTGATCAATTTGTACAACCCACCTAAATATTCCTAGTATATACGAGATGAACCCCAAAGTTTCCTAAAGTTATAATTTTATTCCTAAACTTTATAATAACTTATATTCTTCATTTTAAATCCTTCTAACGAGGTTTTCGAACAAAAAAAAGGCTTATTCTTGATCGGATTGGAATTTTTTGGCTATAATTAGTGTATACCGTCCAAACTTTATTTTATCTACATAACTCAACTCTCTCTTTGTTTATATTATTTCTAAAGCTTCCAAGATCTTTATAATTATTTTTAAGGTCTTATTTTAATCCTAAATTTCAACTTAAAATTCTTAATTTTAGGTATTTTTCTACAGCTTTTAAAGTTATTTTCTAGCAACTTATAAACTCAATAACAGCCCTAATATATAGCTAACCTCATACCACAAGGTATTTAGCGTTGAAAAGCTTAAACCAAAAAAGCTTAGTAAATTAAAATAACTTTTGGCTAAAGTACCAGCCATAAATCGAGGCTTTCCTACGCTTAAAACAATTGTAATAACACCACAATTTCTCTACACAAATAAACCAAATCACCCCATGTGCAATAAAAATATTTAAACTTCTAAAAAATGAGCATTAAGCTCTTAAATGATCACTTAACTTATTTAAGTGTTAAATATAATTTTAAGCTTGTTATTATGCCAATATTAACCGCTTTTCTCTTCTAGTTTCGGTCATAATTGTTTAAGCACCATAACACTTAAAAAATTAACATTAAGCCTTAAATCAAGGGATTTACCTTGAAGCTCAAAGGTGAGTTCTTCCTCTTGAAACTCACGGTTATAGCTAGAAAATATGACAAGGAGTTAGATCCTTGATAGATCTAATAATAGAAGGTGTTTAGAGCATAAAAGAACTTAAATCAAAGAGCTTTACCTTAGGAAAGATCTAGGTGAAATCGGCCATACTTGAGCTTTGTGAAGACATGAACTTGGTGTATGAAAAGAGTGGAGGAAATGGTGTTAGGAAGTGAAGAAATTTTGGCCCTAAGCAAACCAAAGGAAGAGATGGGTGCTTAGAGCACATTTTCTACCTTAACTTAGCTTGGCTCCTCCTTGTGTTGGTGGCCAATTTTATGCCTCCCTCTTTGCTAGACTTATTTTTTTTAACAAAGATGAAGAAGATCCTTGCTCTCCTTGGTGTATATATGGTAAATGTGGAGGTTTTTTAGTGGAAAGGTGTTAGGTTTTTAGTCCACCATTGATGACTTTAGGTAAGTTCTTCAAGAACATGAAAGGAAGAAGATGAAGGTTTGTTGTAGGCTGCTTAGGAGAGGTGGAAAGGTTTTACATATTTTGCAAAAGTGAAAATGAGTAAGTATGACACATTGTACTAGTTTATTAAGTAATCCACCACTCTCCTTCTTTTTCTCCTTATTTTGTCCTCCTTTTTGGTCTACCACCCGGTTCGCCCTATTGGACTACATCCGGATCGGGGATCAACTCTGGTGGATAGGGCTGTACGGCTGATTTTTATTTCTCGTAATTTATGGTTATTTATATTGTAAAATTATAAGTTTATATAATGTACTTAATTCATGTATTAGTTGTACATATGTTATTACCTTGTATTAATGTGTATTCTTATGTATTCTTGGTGTCCTTGTATAATTGGTATACTTACTATTCATTGAGCATATAAAAGTATACTATATAATCTTAATTCGTGATTTAATGTGTACATGTTATATTACATGTAATGTTTGATTCTCCTTATAATTTTTTTTAATCCATTATTTTATGTAGGATTTAAAACTTATTTGGACTATATGTATTTATCCATATATATATATATATATATATATATATATATATAGGCTATATGTTTCGTTAATTGATTTAAGGTTTATTAGTCTTTATGATTCAATGACTAACCTTTGATTAAACTCTTCCATTTAATTATTTCATGATTAATTAAAGTAATTAAGGTTTAAGATGTTTTAAAAGTGCTTCAACTGTCCAAGTTCTTTCATCTAAAACCGAACTGACAGATTTTCTCTAGTCTGAGAAACCTCTTTTTCATTGTCACGAGTGATGATCAAATCATCCACATAAACTAACACAATAGCAAGTTTCCCTTCTTTTGCTTTGACAAACAAGCTAGAATTTGCAGACATCATCAAGTAGCCATTATGAGTAAGAAATTCCGCAATTTTACCATACCATGCTCTTGGTGCTCGCTTTAGGCCATAAAGCGCCTTCCTAAGTTTGCACACATAATCAGGATGATCTTAGCTTTGAAATCCTGTTGGTTGGTTCATATAGATTACTCGATCTAACTCTCCATGCAAGAAGGCATTCTTCACATCCATTTGCCACAAGTTCCAATTTTTACTGCTGCTAGTGCTAGTAGAACTCTCACTGTAGTAAGCTTTGCAACTAGACTAAATGTCTTTTCATAGTCCAACCCATACTGCTGAGAAAATCCACGAGCTACCAGATGAGCCTTGTACCTTTCGATTGACCTATCTGTGTTACGCTTTAGCTTGTACACCTACTTATAAGAGATTGGCTTCACCTCTGTTGGCTTGGGTACTAGCTCCATGTCTAATTGCGCTCTAGTGCAACCACTTCTTCTTCTATTGCTTTGATCCACTCTGGATCTTTGGATGCTTCCTCGAATGTCTCTAGTTCTTTCACATCTACTTCTTCAGCAATGGCTGTGTTTGAATACTTGGGATTTGGCTTCTTGATCCTACTTCATCTTCTGGGTGATGTGACTCTTTCAGAATCACCTTCTTCATCTGGTGGTTGGTGAATACCAGTTCTCCAGGGGTTTTGATCTAAGCCTTCTTCAGTACCACCGTCTTCAATTTCATCTGTCTTTGGTGGATCTTGCAACTCATCTCTAGGTAATACTTCACTACTTGAAGACCAACATGAAGAAGACTCATCAAATACCACATTTTGAAGTGTAGCACTTCCCAGTTGATGGATCACAAAACCTCTATCCTTTCCTTTGGTTGTCGTATCCTACAAAGATACACCTGATAGCCTTCTTTTCCATCTTGCTACATAAGTGATCAGGTACAAAGACATAGCATACACATCCGAGCACTCGAAGATGACCAACAACGGGCTTTATCTTCCATAACTTTTCAAATGGTGATAAAAAATCTAACCTTTGTTGAGGAAGCCTATTGATCACAAAGGTTGTAGTATTCATCGCCTTTGCCTAAAATCTTCCTGGAACATTTTTCGCATGAATCATAGTTCGACACATCTCTACTAGGTGCATGTTCTTTCTTTCTACTACACTGTTTTGTTGTGGAGTGTTTGGACAGGTAAACTGGTGTCATATTTTGTAGTCCTTCAAAAATCTTAAGTAATCATGTGAGGTGTACTGTACTCTCCTCCGTTATCAGTTCGTAGACAACGAATCTGTTTACCAACCTCTGACTCCACTATCTTCTTGAACTCTTTGAACTTTTCAATGACTTGAGACTTTCCTTTCATGAAGTAGATCCACACATACTCAGAAATCATCAATGAAGGTCACCATATACTTCATCCCACCGATTGAAGTTTGCTTAACCGGACAGAACACGTCAGTGTGAACTAACTCTAGTGGCTCCTTTGCTTAATAGCTGAATTCTTGGTATGGTAGCTGTGTGTTTTTCCATATTGACAACCTGCACATACTGTATCAGTTTTTTCCTCAAGCCGATGAAGCCCCTTCAACATTAGCCTCTTCATCATCGCGTCTCATTTGGAGTAGCTGACATGGCCTAGTCGCATGTCCCACAAATCTGTTGTCTCGTTTCTTCTTTTATTGTCTATGTATGCAGCCTCCGCTGACATCACATAGATCAACTCTGCCTTCTGCCCCTTCATGATGGGCTTTTCAATGACCTTAAGGTTAGATATACCTTCACATCATCTGGTCCGAACAGAACAAAGTGACCTACTGATGTTAACTGTGATACTGAAAGGAGATTTTTCTTCATACCAGGAACATGGTAGACGTTTTGAAATACCATCTCATCATCACCAGATTGAGAGGACACTAAAACATTACCGATGTGAGTTATCAGCGATTTTGAGTTGTTGGCTGTCCCCATGACTAGACTGCCCTTGTAGTTTGTTAAGCTCTCTAACTTCTCTTTGTTACCTGTCATATGATTCGAGAAACCTGAGTCAACAATCCAATCATTGTCATAGTCGACTTGATTGAGTGTTGTTGTCGAGAGTGCTAGATCTGCTTCATCTACTGCAAAGTGGACCTCCATATCCCATTTGTCTTCACTTTTCGAAGTAGTGGTGTTGCTCTCCACACCCTTCTTCTTGGGCCAGCAATCTTTCATCATGTGATATATCTTGTCACAGTTAAAACACTTTCCTTCAAACTTTTGGTTATTGCCATGCTTCTTCCAATGACTGCTCCCGGTGCGTTGATGACTCTTCCCGTTGTCACCATTCCTCTTGGATCCACCATCATCATGCTGCTTGGAATTCCACATTCCTTTCTTAGCATAGAGTGCCTCTTCTTCTTTCTTCACCGAGGCTCCTCCCATTTGTGTGGCAAAAGCACCTTGACCGACTAGCAAATTCTCGAATTCCATAAGCGACGGTTAATTTTTTCATCCTTGTATACGAGCAATAAAGCTCCTGAATTCCGGTTTCAACCCATGGATGATGATTCGTTTCATCCTGGTATTGCCAATTTGAGCTTCTGGATCCAACTCAGAGATTTCTCGGCACAACGATTTTACTTTATGAAAGTATTGTGTAACCGTCAGGTCACGTTGTGCAATTGATAATAGCTCACTCTTCAATAGTTGCAGCTTCGTGTCATTCTTTTTCTAGAATAACTCCACGAACATATCCCAAGCGTCTTTGAGAGTCTGTGCGTCTTGAATGTGCTCGAGAATTTTTTCTTCGACAGTCGTCTTGAGGGTAAAATGGCTTTGTCCGCTTTAATCTTCCATTTCCGCAACGCGTCTTCTCCCGTTGGTGGCATTACTTTGGTGCCATTAACAACATCCCATAAATCTTGTCCTTGCATATATAACATTATGCAAGTAGACCAAAAAATATAATTGTTGTTGCTAAGCTTTTTAACTCCACCAGCAACTTGAAAATCAGTCATAACTCAATCCTTGCTAAAATATTCTCACAGCTTTTTTTCTTTTTTTTACTCCACACTAGCTCATCCGCCTCTCATCACTCCCTTATTTTTTTAAACACGTGACCAGCTGCACGAGATGGAGTTGTACAACTTTTCCTCACTTCTTTGTTTTAGTTTTTATTTTTTTTCTTTTACAACAACCACTCCTTTATAATAATAATAAATAATAAATAAGGAAAATTTATGGGATACCACTAAAAAGTTTGTTAATTCACAAAATACCACAGTTTTTAAAAAAGTTTTACAGATACCACAAAAATAATTTATATTCACCAGACACAACAAATTACTAACCCGAAACTTTTTAAGACCAAAATACCCCTACTTGAAATACCCCAAAGATTTATTACCTTAATTAATAAGGATTAAATTATATCATGAGAAATAATTGCTATAATATTATTATAAAATATATAGTCCAAAATGGACATTAAAATATACACTCAATCTCTAATCAAGGAAAATATTATTAAGGAGAAATCAACTCCTAAATTTAATACCACATGTAACATGTTAGTACGTGTATTATATACCACTAATATCACTCAATAAATTATATAAATACCTTATATAGTCTAAACAATCATGGATACAATATATACTCATATATACACCCTTGTACCAAAAATACTATAAGTTACTATATAACACACAATAGTCACATTATATATACATGTACAACTAGTATTATAATATTAGAAGATGGAAAATTCAATTTTCCCTCCTAAACATACTCCAGCCGGTCACCTGCATAGCAAAAAGAAACACAAGACAAGATAAGGCAATAGATAAATAAACAATGTAACAAAGTACAATGCAAGTACAAAAGAGCCTTACCCTTTCTTACTCCCTATGTTGTCACGAGTTGCCCTTCCAGCCTTTCTTTCCCCCTTGCCAGCGACATTACACAGCTCCCTCTAGCACCTAGAGCAGTTGTAATCTTAGGTTCCGTTCGCTGCCAAGCTTCTGTATTTTACAGAATTAATCTAACTTTAAGTGACACATGTCACTTTCTTATTTGCATTTTACTTCTCTTTCCTTACTTGGGACCACCATCTCTCTCACAACATCACATTAACCCAAACGCAGTAAAATGCTGCGTTCATTTTAATCTGCATTAAGGTCATGACCGAACAGCACCTTACTACAACAAACACCTTAATTCCCTTCTCATTTTGGCTAAAGCGGCACAGGAAGTAGCAAGGTAAGCAACCCCTCATTCTCCTTCCTTTTTCTCACAAACTCTAGCTCCCTTCTTACTAGACTTTTCCTTCATTCTTGCTACTACAAGCAGCTCATTCTCTTATCCATAATACAGCAAAAAACACCAGCTAATCCCCTCCCATTTCGGTTGATAAACAGCAAGGAAAAACAACACCAAAAACAAGGTAATGTCACCTCTCTTCCTTGCTCTTTCTTGCGGTTTCTATAGCTCCACTTCCCCACCGATTTCCCTTCATTTCTTCAAGGTTTAGAACCCCCTTTGAGGACTCCTAGATCAGCTGGAGGTAGTACAAACTGTAGGAGAACTCTTTTGAGCTTCAAGGTAAGAAAATCTACTTCAAAACACCATTTTCATCTTCCATCTTTATGTGTTCGAAAATGTGTTGTGTTTAACTCTTTCTTTTACCTCTGACTGCTCACCCATGAGGCTGTCTTCAGCCCTCTCCATCAAGCCAAAATTACTCCAAGAACTCACCATGGGAGAGCTCTCACCTAAGGTAAAAACCAGAAATTTACCATGGCTGTTATAGCCTTATTCTCCCTCATTTTCTTCTATATAAACTGAAGCTACTTCCTCCTATTTAGGTGACTGAAAATTACGATTGAACACCCTCAAAACACAAGGTAAAATCCTCCTCTTTAATGCTTAAAAGTCATGCATAAAGACCTCCCTAAACTAGCTAGTTAGGAGGGTGTTTAACTCAGCTTTCTTTCTTGTATTATGATGACCGAATGGTCCTTACTCAACCAAGAAGAACCGTGAGTGATAGAGGAGCTACAAGAGGAGGAAATCAAACTTTAAAGAGGTAATTAGATCCTTAAAAAAAGCTCAAGGGTTATGTCATGGTTTAAAGAAAATTTGAGTACAACAAACTAATTTATGTATGTGATTAAATACAACCGAGAAGGGTTGTGGCTGGTGGAGAAATTCTTGGTGATTAAATTCAAGTAAGTACTCTTAAACTCTTAATAATGTTTTAAGCTAATTAGTTGGGAAAAATAAAATGGGACCGTAAGCATTAATGTTTATGTGGGTTGATTAAACCCTAAAAATGTGTAGATAATTATGGTGATGTGTTTAGTTGGTGTACTTAAGTATAAATGACTTATTAAAGTTAAGCTTATAAATTTATAGTGAAAAAATGATTTAAATTAGTTAAGTGAAAAATGATGGAAAACCGAAACCATGTATTTTATTTGGGGATATTTGATGTCTTTTAATAGTAATGATATGCTATGTTTAAGCCATGTATTTAGGCAATTTTATGTTGCTTATTTGAAGCTTTAAATAATGATTATTGAGTTTTTGGGATGATTAAATAAATTAAATGAATTATGGTGCAAATATGCAATTTTAATGAACAAAATCACTTAGGGACATTTTAGATGAATATTAGTAATTTTAGGTGTTGCATGAATTAAGAATAAAATTATAATGTGTTTTAAATAAATTATAAACTTTATAAGCATCTAAATAAACAAAAGAATTATTTATGGGGTCAAAACACAATTAAATAAAATATAAGACACCAAATAGAATTAAACACCGAGAGCAAACATTTTTGTGATTTTAGAAACATATAATATGAATTTTATGAAATTAAGGTGTTAAATGTAAAACTAGAGAAAGATTGGGGCATTTTTGTAAATAAGAACAAATATGGTCAAAGGGATAATTTAGGTAGTCAATCTTGACCACATGTGAGGGCGGACCAAATTAAAATGATAAAAATAATTATTTCGGGTAATTAAAAAAATAATAAGTTAAAATAACATTTATAAAAAGAAATGGGGTGTTTTAATTACTGAAAATATAGGTGTTGGAATATGAATATTGGGACCCTAGGGGTCTATTTGAATATTAATCTAATTTTTAGGGTAATTTCAATGGTTTAATTAATTAGGATTATAAGATATAGTTTGTGTTAAAATGTAACATTTATAAAACTTATGTGGGCCATATGGTAATTACCGAAAAGTTGATTACAAACTGGAATTTAAATAAGCTAGAAGTTTGTTTGGAAATTTAGAGAATTTTTGGGATTAGTTTAATGGTTTAATCATTAAGTATTATAATATATGGTTTAAGTACTAACGTGTAACAATTACAAAGTTTATGGGCTACCTTGTAAATAACCGAAAATCTGGGTGGAAATGGAAATTAGAACAACCCTTGGGTTTGTTTGGAAATTTGGGAGAAATATTGGGTGGTTTTTGGAATTAAATAAATCAATATGTATAATATAAAGTTTAGGTATTAAATTGTAAGTTATAAAAAAAGGTGGGTTACAATGTAATTAATGAAAGTTGTGGGTTGCTAGGGTGAAAACCGAACAGTTTAGGGCCAGTTAATAATTCTGGTGAAAATTTGGGATTAAAATGATGATTTGCACAATTAAGGTGTATAATATAAAGTTTTAAGTATGAAAATTAAAGTTTACAAAATAAAGGGAGCTATAGTGTAAGTAAGAGAAATGTGTGGGTGAATAAATAAATCTGAATAAACAATGGGGCTGTTCGCATATATATTATATATATATATTATATATAATATCTATATATTATATATATATATATGTATGTTAAAGTTTGAATATCTTAGGTTATAAGTTAATAAGGTTGATAATGTAGCAATATAATATATGGGATAGTTTTGTAAATAATCAAATTATGTGGGAAAGGATTGGAATTTCCGAATAATAATGGTGCTGATCGGTAATATTTACATATGTATATTTAAGAGTATAATAATGTTTGGAAACCTTAGATTATAAATAAATAAGAGTGAAAATGTGACAAGAATAATATATGGGGTTTATGAATAAATAAAAAAGAGATGGGGAAAGAGTGAGATTTCCGAAAACTTGTGGTGGCTGGTTAGGAATTTCGAAAGTTGGGCAGAAAAATAAAATAAGGTTTCCAATGATATAATGTGACATTATCTTAGAGTATGAAAGGGTATATTAGGGAGTCACTATGGAATAAATATGTCTTATAAACAACCACATAAAATGATGGGTTTAAGTTGATATGCACTACAAGAAAAAAGCTTTTAGCGATCACGGAACTGAACATAGCTAGTGAAAGAAACAACTCACTACAGCCGCGATTAAGCAGCGGAGCTCGCAGTCGACTGCGAAACTCAGCAAAGCGGAGAGGCACAACTAAAATTCAATGTTAGAATCTCAAAAGATTGACAAAAGATAAGGCACTAGTTAGAAATTCAATGTCAAAATTCATACAAGGCCGACTGGTAATGAAAGCATTCATAGCACATAAACCCAGAAACTAAGTATAATCACTACTACATACGCCTTGAATGAAACATTGAAAGTTCAATCTGATCATAGATGAGCACCGCTTGAAGGAGAACAAATCCTGCTAAAGAAACAGAAAGGTGAAGTAAAATCAGTCAGTGTAAGCTGTGCAGGTAACCATATGTACAAATGAAACATAATACAACAATATGCAAACCGATAATTGATTCTCAAGAGGCCACTGAGGCTGCGAGTTTCTTCAGGTCAAACGGAATCACCCAGTGGTTTCGGAGTAACCGGTAGATACTTGCAATGGTACTTTCAGATTCACCCGGAAAACACTTTTGGATTGTGGAAGATAAGTTTTCTAGGTTAAAGAAGGTGCTGAAGGACGGAAGATGGGAGTCTCAAAGGAGTGTGGATATCTCCTAATCCTAGCCTGATTGTAATGTATGAGACGTAATTTTGAGATGGACTGAAGGAGGACTGCAGCAATGTTTGACTACTCTTATTTATTCGTTTTGTAGTTCTGGAGTCTGTTCTGGGTGACGAACAAATTTTGGTGGGAATGCTGAAATCGAAGTGGAAGAATTCTCGCGAGCACATGAACCCAGAATTCATTGAACAAAAGAGTACCGCGACCATGGTAGATTCGTGAGGTGATTTCACTGCAGTTCGAGAGAGACGAAGGAAAAATAGGTATCGATTTTAAGTCCGATTGGGTTTTTGGATTGTAGGGAATTAGTCGATGTGAGGGATTACAAAATAGATATGCAGAATGAGTGGGAGCAATGGCGCTGGAAATCCTCACTAGAGACAGAGCGACAATGGGGGAGTTTATTCGAAGAAAAAAATGAGAGAAGAAGCCAAAGAATGACGGCCATGGTTTCCTTCTGAAAAAATTAATCGATCCAGATAAAGGAGAAGTAGTTACATTTTTAGTAAGTAGTAGTCAATTTTGTTTACTTTTTTTTTTCTGAACATAAGGCTATTTTCTTCTGTCTTTGGCGGCAATTAGTGGCGCCATACATTGAAAAAAAATATTCTCACTAATTGCGACCAAAAATTTACTATTTAACGAAGAAAAAAAACATACTTATAACAACAAAAATATATAGTTATTATAATTAATTTTCAATTATGACGACAATAAATATTTGGTCGTACATTTGGTTATAAATGATCTATTTTTTCGTAGTGATGAGGAATAATAATGTATAAAGTATCTTGTATGGTATTAAGATAAGTTCCTAAATGAGGAATTTATAAATAAAAGTCAAAATAAATAATGTGAACTTCAAATAAATGAGGAATAAATTTATTATGGGAAAAACCTCATATTGCATATCATATGAATTTATCATGTGGAGTAAAGATATAACATGGGTAATAAATCATATAAGGGATTATACAATTACATGTAGTAACGTGATTATAATAACAACTATGTTATATGCATGCACAAGTATAGTATTTATACATTCACGTAGAAAAGGTACGTAAACATTAACGTATACTAACATCTATAATATAAGCATGCATAAAGTATATAAATGTTCATGCAAGCACGTAAGTATAGTTACGTAAATTATTCCGTATAACGAAAGAGTTTAGATTTCATGCATGCAAGTACGTAAACGTTATTCTCGCATGCATGCACCTCGACAAATACATGAACAACTCGAGAACTTAACTTCCACGTAATAAACGTTACTACTGTAACAACTATTGTACACTCGTGAACAATAACGAGTAACTACATCTAAATCCCTAGGATTAACGAATACCAAGTTGAGCAAGAAATTACTAAAGGGTTAGCTACGGGATGGAAGTTAGAGTTGGTCTAGGATGATTAAGTGAGTCCGAGATTATCGACACTGATATTAGAACAATGGATATTTTAGAGGTACGGGTTGATAGATACGAATTATCACGAGCGCTAGGGGATACGCGAGGGCTGTCACGCTAGCGTCTCGACGGTGTACGGTATGTGGAGGTGTGGTCTGAATTGACCTGGGGAAGGGTTCAACATTATTGTGTGTTTAATAATGTTATGTGTATGCTTATTGCAAACGAGAAAATTTAACCTACTAAAAGTTAAGAAATTAATCCTAGAAATTAATAAATTAAATCCTTACGGGTTGTAAAATAAATCCCGGTCAATGAGTATAGTGAAGTATAAGCTACCGGGGTCGAATCCACGGGGACTTTGTGATTAAATCTAATCATAGGAGAACAACAAAATGGAAGGGTTGCCGGTTGTTTTGGTTTTATGAATTGAAATAACGAGAAAGCTAGTAAATTATTGAGCAAATAAATTCAATGAAAACTATGGGTTAAATGGAACTCCAGGTCAGGTTATCTTTTTCGACTGTCAGATTATACAATTCATGCTGGTTAGTTTGAGATGTTGATTGGCAAAATTCCTAAAAATTTTCCAAAGACTAAATCCTAGCCTCAAGAACTCGCCTAGCAGAACGCACTAAATCTAATCCAGATTTAGCACAACACGAATAGATGGAATGAGCACGAGGAATTATTTTTGTTGCACTTGAGGGAAAATCTAACCTGTCCGGTGTAATTTTCCACAAGTTTACAGGTTAATCGACCATTCCATTTATCACAAATCTCGCTCAAAACGGAATTCACAAAGCAATCAACAAATTAGCTACTTTTATTGAAAGCGCATAGATAATTTAACCTGCAACAATCGATAGAAAATCTCAAACCGACTAGTAATAGGAATTACAAAATCATTTCAGTCAGATAACCATCCCTGGAGTCTAACCCTCCTAGCCAAGCATAATCAAAGAACAAATACAAGAAGAGAGAGTAGAAATCATCTTGATATTAATTCTGAAATTTGTCAGATGAAGGGTTAAGCAGATGAGCGAATCTGGAGCAGAAATCTTCTTCTCCGGAGTTGAAGTGGTGGTGTAGGCAAGAGAATGAGAGAGGAGCGGCGTATGTTCGTCAAAAATGAGTTGTGTCTAAATTGTCCTTCCACCCCTCGCGAATGCCCCTTAAAATAGAATTTCTGGACTTAAAATGCACGTGTCCGGGTAGGAGAGCCGGACAAGAGATAGAGTTGTCAGGCGAGATTTTTTCGCTCTGTGAGACGTCCGGACCACCTGTCCCGGTCAGTTAGCCGGACAGCCGGGCTGGACAGAAATATAATAAAAATCCGTGGCGTTGCACTCGTGGTCGTAAATATTGCCACCCTTCTGAGCATGTCCGGGTCACAGGGTCGGACACATCATCCGGACACGTGATAGATTCGAAAAGTAGCATTCTAGGTGCGTCCGGGTCTCCGCCCGGGTCAGTTCGCTGGACAGGAACAACACGTCCGGGTCACTTAGCCGAACATAGACCCGGACGTGTGTAAAAAAATTCAATTTTGATGTGTCCGGACCACTGTCCGGGTCAGTTAGCTGGACGGAGATCCGGACATGTGTATATTTGTGTCCCTTTTCTTCACAAACTTTGACAGGGTCCAGATTCTTCGTTTGAGCTCCGATTTGTTCCTCGTTTGTGGCGTTGGAAAGCTTTTGAGGAGAACTATGCATTTTCACCATCATTTTTGCTTTTATCATATAAATTTGCATCAGATTTTGCCCAAAGTAAGAGTCATGAAAAGCATACAATAAGTGTGAGAAAGCGCATAAAAAGGTTGCATAAAATAAGAATTTAGCACCTATAAAACCATATTAATTTCACACTTATAAAATCACCCACACTTAGCCTTTTGTTTGTCCCCAAGCAAAACTCTCATGCATAAGTAAAGTCAAGCCAATGGAACTCAATAGAAAAGGAAGAGCACAGAAGAAAGGTATTGCTAGCTTTACCAATCAAGGGGCAATTCAAATTATTCAAAACAATTCATTCTTTCCATAGACATGAAGTCATTCGGAGTTAACAAATGAGAAACAAAACCATAAGAGTCTTGCCTTTAACCTTGAGCCAATCCACCTTTTTCCTTCATAAACCATAGAAATGACAAGGGGCATGAAGTAAGATCATATTCCATCATACCTTTCAATGCCACATACTCTTGATCCATAAGAGAAAATAATCTATATTCAACACAACATTTGCATAAATATTACAATTTAAGGGCTTTCAATTTCTTCCCCACAGACTTTTCTCTCCACCCATGTAACGGCTTTGGGTCAACTATCCCAGATCAAGACCTTAGGTAGCTAGCTGATAAAACACCCAAAGGACTTAATAACCAAGTGGACGAGACCTGATTTGGATCAGAATGAATTAGAATTAGCATGCCTAGGATCAGCGGAGTACCTTGCCTTGTTCCTTTCCAACCATTTCAATCCTGTTCATTCCAAGGCTCAAAGCTAAAAGCAAGGTTCAGGTGGAGAATATTCTCATTTGTTTCAGCACTTTCAGAACAAAGACTTCAATTTACCAATTAAAACTAAGAAGAATCTCAAAATTTTGCACCCCAAGATCAGCTAACCAACTAAACTTCCTCTATGAATTCCTTCCAAGTTGAGCAACCACAGCTAAACTTTAGCAAATGCAAGAGAAAGAGCTCAGAGACGCGCAAAAAAAAACAAACGGCGAAGGAGCTTACCCCACCCCACACTTAGAGTGAAGCAATGTCCTCATTGCTTAGGAAGAATTAACATTGTGCAAGCAATCCTACGGGGAAAAAAATCGCACACAGCAGTTCAGAGGGGAATATGTAAAACATAAAGGAGTAGAAAAGTAAAGAATACTCCCCAGAGTCCGCTCAGGGTGTAGCAAGTCCAACCCCACACTTGAGTTCAGCTAAGCGACGGAGTAAGCAAGTTGAGAATATTATCTGCAAAGCCAGAAGAACTCAAGTGCAAAACACAGTAAATACATTAGTAGAAAAAGATAGAACTAGGGGCTTTTGCATTAAGCATAGCATCATCCAACACACCACAAGCTAAAAAGAAAAGAGTAAAATAAACACCTAAACTAAGAAAGTGAAAAGAGATACAAACCGGTGGGTTTCCTCCCACCAAGCTGCCCATAGTTAAAGTCTCTGGCTAGACTGCACAAGAAAGCATCAAGGAAGGCCGCCACGGCAGCTAGCAAGGGCTTTCTTCAGTCTAAGATGCCATTGCAAGCGCGGCTTCTTCAAAGATTCAGAATTCGGTGCTGGAGCAACATCAGAAATAACAGTAGAAACTGTAATAGCAGAAGATGAACTCTCAATCAAGGACACTCCAGGTGCAGAAGGCTGAGCAAAAGCAGAGCCAAGGTACTTCTTCAGACGAGCACCATTCACCTTGAAGAACTCTCTAGACTTGTTCTCTAGCTCGTAGGCACCATAGGAAGTGACTCCCACAACCTTAAATGGACCGGCCCTGTGGGACTTGAGCTTTCTAGGAAAGAGACGAAGTCGAGAGTTATACAACAGCACGTAATCACCAACTTTGAAATCTCTCCTTAGGATCATCTGATCATGAATCCTCTTAGAACGCTCCATGTAGATCCTAGAGCTGTCATAAGCTTGCTTCCTTAATTCCTCCAGCCCCGACAATTGAAACTTTCTCTTCTCTCCAGTAGCATTCAGATCAAAATTTAGGGCTTTAGAGCCTAATAAGCTTTATGTTGTAGCTCAACTGGGAGATGGCATGACTTCCCATACACCAGCTTAAAAGGAGACATCCAATGGGAGTCTTGAAAGCAGTTCGATAAGCCCATAGAGCATCATCAAGCTTGACAGACCAATCCTTCCTGGAGGAGTTAACTGTCTTTTGAAGAATCCATTTTAGCTCTCGGTTACTCACTTTCTGCTTGACCATTAGTTTGGGGATGATAAGGCAAATCAACCTTATGAGTCATCCCATACTTAGACATCAAGGAATCAAAGGCCCGTTGTAAAAGTGAGAACCACCATCACTGATGATAGCTCTGGGCACACCAAATCTTGTGAAGATGTTTTTCTTCAAAAACTTGACCACAGTTTAGCGTCAGCAGAAGGGCAGGGGATTGCTTCAACCCACTTGGAAACATAATCTACAACAACAAGGATGTAGTGGTTTCCATGAGAAGAAGGAAATGGGCCAGCGAAGTCAATACCCCAAACATCAAACAACTCAACTTCAAGAATTCCCTTATGAGGCATCTCATGCCTTCTTGAAATGTTCCCCATCCTCTGGTAATTATCACAGTGAGAGCAGAAGCGGTGGACATCCTTGTGTAGAGTGGGCCAGTAGAAACCACACTCTAACACCTTAGCAGCTGTCCTGGTGGGACCATGGTGTCCACCTGCCTCTCGAGAATGGCAGAACTCAATCACACTTCCGATCTCTTCATCGGGAAGACACCTTCTAGTCAAACCATCAGTGCACACCCTAAAGAGATAAGGGTCCTCCCAAACATAATGACGGGCTTCAGACAAAAATTTCTTCCTCTGGTTGTAGCTTAGATCATGAGGAATCAAACAAGAGGCAAGATAGTTAGCCAGTCAGCATACCATGTCTCTTTAACTTTCCCAATCACAAAGACTGTCTCAACAGGGAAGAATTCATTTATGGGTACCCCATCATCTAGCGTCTCAAGCCTAGACAGTTGATCTGTAACTCCATTCTACTTCTCTTTCTTATCAACAACTTCCAAGTCGAATTCTTGGAGGAGCAAGATCCATCTTAGTAGTCTAGGCTTAGAGTCGTTCTTTTGGAAGAGGTACTTCAATGTAGAGTGATCGGTATGGACAATGACCTTACTTCCTAATAGATATGGCCTAAACTTATCAAGAGCAAATACCACAACAAGTAGCTCCTTTTCAGTAGTGGTGTAATTCTTTTGGGCTTCAGATAGAGTCTTACTTGCATAAGTGATAACCCTCAGAATTTTGTCCATCCTCTGACAGAGTGCAGCACCAATAGCATAATCACTGACATATGTCATGATCTCAAAAGGAAGAGACCAATCAGGAGTAACCACAATAGGAGTAGAAATGAGCTTACTCTTGATAGTCTGGAAGGCTTTCAAACACTTCTATGAGAACTGAAATATCACATCTTTCTGCAGAAGATCAGACAAGGGCTTGGTAATTTTGGAAAAATCTTGGATGAACCTCCTATCGAACCCTGTGTGACCCAGAAAAGATCTGACATCCTTAACTGAAGTGGGAGGAGGCAGCTTCTCAATGACCTCCACCTTAGCCTTATCCACTTGAATACCGACACCCTGTGACCAAGCACAATGCCTACCTGTACCATGAAATGACACTTCTCCCAATTCAAACCAGATGGGTCTCCTCATACCGGCCAAGTATCTGATCCAGCTGATCAAGACAGACATCTGGCCATACACAAAAAGTCATCCATGAAAACTTCTATGCTCTTCTCAACAAAATCATTAAATATCGTCATCATACAACGTTGAAATGTGGCTAGAGCATTACAAAGACCAAAGGGCATCCTCCTATATGCAAAAGAACCACAAGGACAAGTGAAGGTGGTCTTCTCCTGTCCTCAGGCGCAATGTGAATCTGAAAATAACCACTATACCCATCAAGGAAGCAGTAGAACTCTTACCCAGCTAACCATTCCAACATTTGATCAATAAATGGTAGCGGGAAGTGATCTTCCTTGTGGCATCATTCAAGCGCCGATAATTGATACACATCCTCCACCCAGTGGTTTGCCCTCTGAGGCACCAATTCACCTTTCTCATTGGGCACCGCAACTATTCCCCCTTTCTTGGGAACAACTTGCACAGGAGAAACCCAACGACTATCAAGATGGGATAAATGATACCTGCATCCAGAAGCTTCAGAACTTCACCTTTCACTACTTCTTTCAAATTCGATTCAATCTCCTCTAGGGCTACCTCACTGGCTTACACTGTCTTTCATGTAAATTCTGTGAGTGTGAAACCCTGGACTGAGCCCTTTTATCTGCCACTGACCACCCCAAAGCTCCCTTGTGCCTTTTAACGTCTCCAGAAGTCTGCTTTCTTGCGAAACAGAAAAAGATGAAGAAATAATAACAGGCAGGGCGCTACCCTCTGCCCAGAAAGCATACTTAAGGTTTGAAGGGAGAGTTTTGAGTTCAAGAGTAGGGGCTTCTCTATTGAAGGAACGAGCCTTTGAGAAGGCCTGTCCAGTGGCTCTACAAGAGGAGCATAAGGGCGAAAGTAGGATCGACCCTGGTTGAGCTGCTGGACAGCAGTAGCTACCTCAATGCTCTCCTTATCATCCTCAATTGAGTGGCATAACACCTGCTCTAGCAAATCAGAATTCTCAAGCAAAAAAGAGGAGTCATCAGCATTCTTAGCAACACAAGCTCATAATCATCAGAACAATCAACGTCAACTGAAAGCACGACATGAGAAGAAGCATTTGTTCTCATCATCTTAGTGATATCAAAACTGAGTTCCTCATTATTAAAATTAAGAGTGATCTTTCCCTTGTCAACATCAATGATAGTTTTAGCAGTTCGCAGGAAAGGTCTACCCAAAATCAATGATACTTCAACATCCTTATCCATATCAAGAATGACAAAATCAGCAGGAAAGAAGAAGTTACCAACACCTACCACAACATTCTCAACCATACCATGAGGTTTGATTGAAGAATGATCAGCTAATTGCAAGTTAAAATGAATTGGAACAAGCTCACCAGCATGAAGCTTCTTAAACATTGAATAAGGCATCAAATTTATACTTGCTCCAAGATCGTAGAGTCCAAAACCACAGTCCATGTCTCCAATGGTGCAAGGGATGATGGCTGCCCTGGATCTCCACACTTAGAGGAAGCTTCTACTGGATGGTTGCAAAGCATGTCTCTGTCAACTGAACAATCTCACTCTCCTTGAACTTCCGCTTGTTAGAAATCAAATCCTTCACAAAGCGAGCATAATTAGGCATCTGCTTGATAGCATCAATCAAAGGGATATTGATAGTAAGCTTAGAAAACACATTAAAAATTTCCCAAATTGATCATCAAGTTCTTTTTCTTTAAATCTATTTCAGAAAAGGAAGTTCCTTAGGAACCACTTTACCCTTAGAATTTTTAGCAATCGAAGTATGAGAAGGGGAAGAGATAGGATCCTGGGTCTCCTCAACAACTACCTCAGGAGGGGCTGGAGGCCCTGATGGTGCACCAGTGCTATAAGAAAGAAGACTAGTCTCTTCGTGAGCTTGGTCCTCAACCACTTGATCTTTATTTATCAGCTGTTTCCCACTTCGAAGACTAACTCCTTGACAAACCTCTACTTCATCAACATCTAGGATAGTCACTACCTTCATCCGCTCCTTTGGATTGGGATCCGATTGAGAAGGTAATGAACCAGGAGTCCTTTGATTCAGTAACAACTGAGTCAGCTGTGCCATGTGCTGCTCAAGCTTCTACTAACCAGCAGTCAGAGTTGATTGGTAATCATCTGCTGGTCATACTGACTCTTCTGCTTGGCTTCCAATTTAGCCAACAAATCTACAAGATTGGAAGTATTTGAAGTAGAAGGGCCTGATTGTTGAAACTGAGATTGCTGATTTCGATTGTAGGAAGGCCGAAAAACCAAGAGGCACTCCCTGATTAGGCTGCTAAGGCCTCATCTGATATGAGTTCAAGGCATTATTGGAGTTGCCATACCTCAAGTTCGGATGCTGATTCTGAACCCAAGGTTGCCTATTGAAAGATTGACCCACAACATTTGCTTCTTCATTTCTACGCATCTCAGCTATCTCTGAGCATGATTCAAATTTATGTGGCCCACCACACTGACAACAACACAAATCACCACAGCTAGAAGATACCTGCTTCACAGAATGAGCAAGCTTTACCCATCGTGAGCTGCTCCAACATCTTCATCATGTGGCTCATGGTAGTCTCGGTCTGAGCCTGCTTTGCAGCCATCTACTCTAGAATAAGGTCTACAGTTCTGGATGAACTAGAACCCACTGAATAAACTCTACCATCACTGGAGCTCCACTGTCTCAACTCCTCATAGTATGACTCCATAGCAGCCATAAAATCCTCACCATTCTTAGCCAGCAGGTTACCACCCAAGGCCGAACGCACCTCACCCTTATTCTCATCTTTAAGCCCATGGAAGAAACCAAGTGCTAGAGAGGTAGTGTTCTGTCCATGGTGAGGGCACTGTCGTAGAAGCTCCTTGAAGTGGTCCCAAGCTTCACAGACTATCTCAGATCCTGAATGCATGAAAGTCATCGACCCAGCAATCAATTGGCGAGTTCTGGAGATAGGCAAGTACTTCTCATAGAATTTCTCTTTTATTGATCCCAAGAAGTCATAATGCCTGGAGACAAGTGATGATACCATTTTGATGCCTCTCCTGAAAGGCTATTCGAAAATAAGCATAATCTTGCATACTCCTTCAAACCAGGAACAAGACCCAGAGTGTCCAGATGAACCAAGAACCGGTGCACATGGTCCAACGCATCTGCAGGGTCTGCTCCGAGAAACACCCAGCTGGATGATTGCGCACATCAGTCGATTGATGTGAGGGCTTCAGCTTTTGCCACTCAGCAAGCAACTCAGCGGTCAACTGTGTAGAACAAGATGGCTCCCTCTCGGAGTAGCAGGCGGTCTATTGATTGTACCCACCGTAGCATTATTCTGGGCATTCTTGATTTAAGGAATATTATCAGCCATGTCTAAATGTAGCTGCCTTCTCGCTCTGAGAGCCTGGAGGAAAGTCCTTTTCTCTCAGAATCAAAATTTGCTTCAGGAGGACCAAAGATACTCGTTCTGCACATCCACTAGGTACCTGCAATAGTAAAGAAGAAAGAAACAAAAAAATGAAATTAGAACTAGATTAAGCACGAAAACAATAGAAACAAAAAATTAACGAAATAGCTAGAACAAATAAACTCAAAATAAATTGAAAATAAAATAAAAACAAGAAATAATATAATCTATGAATAAAATAGAAAACTGAATTAAAATAAAATTAAAATTAAAAAAAACAAATAAATGACAACCAAAGTCAAGGACTAGACAAAAGTCAAGTCCCCGGCAACGACGCTAATTTGCAAACGGGAAAATTTAACATACTAAAAGCTAAGAAATTAATCCTAGAAATTATAAATTAAATCCCTACGGTTGCAAAATAAATCTCGGCCAATGAGTATAGTGAACTATAAGCTATCGGGGTCGAATCCACGAGGACTTTGTGATTAAATCTAATCCTAGGAGAACAGCAAAATGGAAGGGTTGCCGGTTGTTTTGGTTTTGTGAATTGAAATAACGAGAAAGCTAGTAAATTATTGAGCAAATAAATTCAATGAAAACTATGTATGTGAAATGGAACTCCGGGCCAGGTTATCTTTTTCGACTGTCAGATTATGCAATTCCTGCTGGTTAGTTTGAGATGTCGATTGGTAAAATTCCTATAACTTTTCCAAAGACTAAATCCTAGCCTTAAGAACTCGCCTAGCAGAATGCACTAAATATAATCCAGATTTAGCACAACACGAATAGATGGAATGAACACAAGGAATTATTTTTGTTGCACTTGAGGGAAAATCTAACCTATCCGGTGTAATTTTCCACAAGTTTACAGGTTAATCGACCATTCCATTTATCAAAATCTTGCTCAAAATGGAATTCACAAAGCAATCAACAAATTAGCTACTTTTATTGAAAGCGCATAGATAATTTAACCTGCAACAATCGATAGAAAATCTCAAACGACTAGTAATAGGAATTGAAAAATCATTTCAGTCAGATAACCATCCTCGGAGTCTAACCCTCCTAGCCAAGCATAATCAAAGAACAAATACAAGAAGGGAGAGTAGAAATCATCTTGATATTAATTCTAAAATTTGCCAGATAAGGGGTTAAGCAGATGAGCGAATCTGGAGCAGAAATCTTCTTCTCCGGACTTGAAGTGGTGGTGCATGGCATAAGAATGAGAGAGGAGCGGCGTATGTTCGTCAAAAATGAGTTGTGTTTGAATTGTCCTTCCTCCCCTCGCGAATGCCCCTTAAAATAGAATTTCTAGAGCTAAAATGCACGTGTCCGGCTCACCTGTCCGGGTAGAAGAGCTAGACAAGAGATAGAGTTGTCAGGCGAGATTTTTCGCTCTGTGACGTCCGGACCACCTGTCCGGGTTAGTTAGCCGGACAGCCGGGCTGGACAGAAAGATAATAAAAATCGACGAAGCTGCACTCGTGGTCATAAATATTTCCGTCCTTCTGAGCACGTCCGGGTCACAGGGTCGGACACAACATCCAGACACGTGATAGATCCGAAAAACAGCATTCTGGGTGCGTCCGGGTCTCCGTCCGGGTCAGTTAGCCGGACAGGAACAACGCGTCTGGGTCACTTAGCCGAACATAGACCCGGACTGTGTAAAAAAATTCAATTTTGATGTGTCCGGACCACTGTCCGAGTCAGTTAGCTGGACGTAGATCCAGACATGTGTATATTTGTGTCCCTTTTCTCCACAAACTTCGACAGGTCCAGATTCTTCGTTTGAGCTCTATTTGTTCCTCGTTTACGGCGTTGGAAAGCTATTGAGGAGAACTATGCATTTTCACCACTATTTCCTGCTTTTAACATATAAATTTGCATCATCTTTTGCCCTAAGTAAGAGTCATGAAAATATACAATAAGTGTGAGAAACGCATAAAAAGGTTGCATAAAATAAGAATTTAGCACCTACACAACCATATCAATTTCACACTTATCACTTATGTGCATGTTTGTGTGAATTAAGAATGCATACATGATTGTTTATCTCGCACCGCTATTATTGTACGCGAACGTCCATTCGGACTAATACTACGTCGACTATAGATCGACTTATAAACACACATATGCGAGCAAGGAATGAAGTTGTTATTGACCAACATAATACGTATAGTATTATAATTAGATGTATTAACCTAAGTAAAACACTTAGGTACGAGACACGATTATGTCGGTCTCTAGAGCTTGGATCTCTTTCATGAATGTGACCTAGACCATTTCTAGGTAAGTGCGTAAGACCCCGAGGGCTACCATAAATAATATGAACTCTCCATAACCTTAGACTATACTTAAGGTAACTGATTAAAAAATTAATAACATAATGGAGGTTTGGTGTTTATGGGAAACTAGTGTAGTCTCGGACTAGCTGGTTGCGCATAGTGATCATAATGAAGTGGATGACTGGTACAGGTCTACTCACATAGTACTCCATTCGATCGCATAGATCATTGGACGGAGTCCCCGTAAAGGGAATGGCTACGGCCGTTGGTGTCCCGCCATATAATAGGTGACATAAGGAGGATTCGGAGTCTCACGTTACGGGAATGGTTATTACCGTTGGTGTCCCGCTATATAATAGGTGACAACAAGAGAATGTGTGGAGGACAAGTCGTCTATTAACTAGAGGTCTGTCAATGGATAAAGACAACTGAGTGTATTAATTGACAAGTGTAACCGAATTGGTACTACGAGGCTTAATTCATCCTCATACAAGGTTAAAAAACTTCAAATTTGACATTGGACCAAAATTAACACTTTAGCATCGTCCATGTAAAGTTTCAACAATTTTGGACAACGTTAATTTAAGCGTGTTTAAAGCTGAATTACGAAAAAACAGTGGTATTTTGTGAATTAGAAACTTAAACAGTGGTATCTTGTGAATTTTCCCTAAAAATTTTAGTTATCATTCTCTTAACTATTTTTATAGCTTTAATTATATAGTTTTTTTTATATTTTTTGAAAATTTTAATTATATATGTGATTTTCTATTTTATAAAATTTTAACCAATAAACTAATAAACCTATAAATA
>JAIOTZ010000476.1:0-27500 GCA_023374045.1 Limonium bicolor
TTATAAGTTAGAAGTATTTGGTAAGTGGTAGCCTTGTTACTCACAAGGGTGAGTGACGGTGTGTAGCACCCGAATTAAAGGAATTACATTTATTTTCCGTTGTGAGCCGTCTTAATTATGCTACGAGCTTTCGATTATTACAAGATTAGGAGTGGAGGTGTTACAGTATGAGACTCCAATAACTCTCGTAAAGCTGGATAACGAACAAAGGGCCTTGAAGGCCGGATAACGAGAACATTTAGAAAGAAAACTACCCTCATAACGTTATTACCCTAATTACGCTTCAAATTTGTTTTAACAATTTTTTGAATTTGCTTTATATTAGATTTTTTTAAATTTTATCTTTAAATGTTAATATAATTTCTTCATAAATCATTTTTAATGATTTTATGTAATATGACATTTTAAAAATTTTATATTCTATTTTACAATAATTAATTTTAAATATTTATTAATTACTATCAATATTGTTTTTGATATCTTTTATAAATCATGTTTTATAACGTTTATAATTTGTTTCAATATGTTTTTAGAGAGATGTTTTTATAGTATTTTTTTTAACATCTGGATAAATGAAAGTAAACAGATTGGGTCAAGCTAATTTCTTAACTTGTATATTTGACATTGGCTTTTTATCTCAACATTTCTTTTTAATTTTGATTAACAAATAATTGAACTTTACTTCAACAAATCTAAAAGTTTTTCTTGTGAAATCAATCCATATTTGTTTTTATCATTTTTTTGTCCTACATAATATGATTTATTCTACTCAATTTTTAGAAAATAATGCTAAATTTCAATTATTGATACTATTAGTTACTAGTGGAGAGATGGTGAATTTCAAATACAATAATTTAAACAGTATAATTAAGAGGATTTATTCTACTCAATCTATATTTGTTTTTATCATTTAATATCAACCTGATTCATCGTTCTCAAACATGTATAATTCACGAGTCGGTAATCCAAGAAAAATGGATCACAACTTACAAATAAACAATATAATTAAGAGGAAATCGACAAATGTTTGTATGTACTTAAGTACAATATTTATAATTATTCTATTATTCAAAGCATTTATTATATATATTAGTATTTAATATCATCAAAAAAACATTAGATGAAATACCCCAAACATTAATCACCTTAATTGAGGAGGGATTAATATAATTAAGAGATTAAATCAATGTTTAATCATTAAAAAGAAAGACTAATGAGCCATAAGAACATTAAGAATTTACAGAACCTCGAATACATATTCACTCACGAAATCATACAATAAAATGACTACAGACTATAGATCGTGACCAAAAGGATCGCAATGTTTGACTATAGTCACACACGGACAGGGTTTGGTCAAACTGTTCGCGAGAAAAGAAGCAGGTAGCTACAGCACAAAAGTGCAGGTAACTCACCTTGGTGTCGCAGGTAGTTGAATCACTAGATGTGCAGGTAGCTCCCCAATATAATGACAGGTAGCCCTGTACAAAACATCATATAAACCAAATAGTTATGAGTAAATTGATAACGTTTTATATGTACTTAAAAAAAATTATAATTAGTCTAGCATTTTATTATATATATATATATATTAATCTTAAATATTTTAGAAATACCATATAAAAAATAAATATTAAATTATGTAATCAATGAATTATTTTCTTTTACAATTTTGATCGTGGATAAAATAATACCACCAATAAGTTTTTAAAAAGGGTTGACATATAGGATAACTACTACTTTCTTAACCTTCAAAAATTTAGTTTATTATTTCTCATATAAAAAAATCATAAAAACTAGTTACCTGAGGCTAAAGAACTTAATTAAAAGCAAAAAAAAAACTTAAAAAATATTTTAAAACTAGTAACGTAAATATAATAACGTGTTTCTCCTATTTTTTGGTCCGTTACTTTCTCCTATTTTATAGGAGTTAATACAATTTTAGTGCATTTAATTGATATAATTTTTTTAAAACTAGTAATTTTACTTTTTTTTCCTTTCTCCTGTTTAATAATACATTTAGTTTAATACAATTCTTAGAAAATTAAGACTAAATTTGCAATTCAATATGTATATAAATTTTATTGGGAAAAATATGTTTATAAAAAATATCCGTCAGATATGTTTCAGTATAAAAGATAGTTAAATATTAGATATATACTTTTTAATTTTTATTAACAAATAAGTAAACTTTATTTCAACAAATCTAAATTTTTTTCTTGTAAAATCAATCTATATTTGTTTTTATCATTTTTTGTCCTACTTAATAGGATTTATTCTACTCAATTTTTGGAAAATAATGCTAAATTTCTATTATTGATACTATTAGTTAGGAGTGGAAAGATGGTGAATTTCAAATACAATAATTTAAACAGTATAATTAAGAGGATTTATTCTACTCAATCTATATTTGTTTTTATCATTTAATATCAGCCTGATTCATCATTCTCAAATATGTATAAGTCACGAGACGGTAATTCAATAAAAATGGATCACAACTTACAAATAAACCGTATAATTAAGAGGAAATAGACAAATTTTTGTATGTACTTAAGTACAATATTTATAATTATTCTATTATTCAAAGCATTTTATTATATATATTAGTATTTAATATTATCAAAAAAACATTAGATGAAATACCCCAAACATTAATCACCTTAATTGAGGAGGGATTAATATAATTAAGAGATTAAATCAATGTTTAAATAAAAAGAAAGACTAATGAGCCATAAGAACATTAAGAATTTACAGAACCTCGAATACATATTCACTCACAAAATCATACAATAAAATGACTACAGACTATAGATCGTGACCAAAAGGATCGCAATGTTTGACTATAGTCACACACGGACAGGGTTTGGTCAAACTGTTCGCGAGAAAAGAAGCAGGTAGCTACAGCAAAAGTGCAGGTAACTCACCTTGGTGTCGCAGGTAGCTGAATCACTAGATGTGCAGGTAGCTCCCCAATATAATGGTAGGTAGCCCTGTACAAAACATCATATAAACCAAATAATTATGAGTAAATTGATAACATTTTATATGTACTTATATAAAAAAATTATAATTAGTCTATTATTAAATATATATATATATATTAATCTTTAATATTTTAGAAATAGCATATAAATAATAAATATTGAATTATGTAAATAATGAATTATTTTCTTTTACAATTTTACTTTCTCCTATTTTATAGGAGTTAATACAATTTTAGTGCATTTAATTGATATATTTTTTTAAAACTAGTAATTTTACTTTTTTTCCTTTCTCATGTTTAATAATACATTTAGTTTAATACAATTCTTATAAAATTAAGACTAAATTTGCAATTCAATATGTATATAAATTTTATTGGGAAAAATAAGTTTATAAAAAATATCCGTCAGATATGTTTCAGTGTAAAAGATAGTTAAATATTAGATATATACTTTTTAATTTTTATTAACAAATAAGTAAACTTTATTTCAACAAATCTAAAATTTTTTCTTGTAAAATCAATCTATATTTGTTTTTATCATTTTTTGTCCTACTTAATAGGATTTATTCTACTCAATTTTTGGAAAATAATGCTAAATTACTATTATTGATACTATTAGTTAGGAGTGGAGAGATGATGAATTTCAAATACAATAATTTAAACAGTATAATTAAGAGGATTTATTCTACTCAATCTATATTTGTTTTTATCATTTAATATCAGCCTGATTCATCATTCTCAAATATGTATAAGTCACGAGACGGTAATTCAACAAAAATGGATCACAACTTACAAATAAACAGTATAATTAAGAGGAAATAGACAAATTTTTGTATGTACTTAAGTACAATATTTATAATTATTCTGTTATTCAAAGCATTTTATTATATATATATTAGTATTTAATATTTTGAAAATATCATTAGATGAAATACCCCAAACATTAATCACCTTAATTAAGGAGGGATTAATATAATTAAGAGATTTAAACCAATGATTAATCATTAAAAAGAAAGACTAATGAGCCATAAAAACATTAAGAATTTATAGAACCTCGAATACATATTCACTCACGTAATCATACAGTAAAATGACTACAGACTATAGAATCGTGACCAAAAGGATCGCAATGTTTGACTATAGTCACACACGGACAAGGTTTGATCAAACTGTTCGCGAGAAAAGAAGCAGTAGCTACAGCACAAAAGTGCAGGTAACTCACCTTGGTGTCGCAGGTAGCTGAATCACTAGATGTGCAGGTAGCTCCCCAATATAATGGCAGGTAGCCCTGTACAAAACATCATATAAACCAAATAATTATGAGTAAATTGATAACGTTTTATATGTACTTATATAAAAAAATTATAATTAGTCTATTATTCATTCATATATATATATATATATATATATATATTAATCTTTAATATTTTAGAAATAGCATATAAATATTAAATTATGTAAATAATGAATTATTTCTTTTACAATTTTGATCGTGGATAAAAATAATACCACCAATAAGTTTTAAAAAGGCTTGACATATAGGATAACTACTATTTTCTTAACCTTCAAAAATTTAGTTTATTATTTCTCATAAAAAAAAGCATAAAAACTAGTTACCTCAAGCTAAAGAACTTAATTAAAAGCAAAAAAACTTACAAAATATTTTAAAACTAGTAACGTAAATATATTAACGTGTTTTCTATTTTTTTGGTCGGTTCCTTTCTCCTATTTTATAGGAGTTAATACAATTTTAATTCATTTAATTGATATAATTTTTGACATTCTGGACGACACAAATATTATCGTAATCTAATTTGGGGGGAGGGGGAATGAAGACTGATGTGAAAAATGGTACGGAAATATAAAAGATTTGTAAGTGAGTACAAGTTTACTCAAATACCCCTCTATACTCCTGACATATACAATAGATTACACATATACCCTTACTTTTCTTATATTGAATATAGACCATCAGATTTTAAAAAAACTCAATCCAAAGGTTAAAATCAGCGAAGGCACCGTGCCTTCGATCTCGTGTGAAGTCACCAGAGCCGCTTCGATTTAAGATAACGTTAAAACTGAAACCCACTCCCTCACATGCAAATCACCTTTCCCTGTTGTCCAACCGTTGTCCCTGTTATCCTTCTCACATCAATTTAACCGATGGAGGAAACCCACCCAGTTTTCTTTTGCATTGTTCTCACTGTCCCATGCCTTGTGCAAAACCAGAGAAAAAGAAACAGTCAACCGCTCATATTCCCGGACATGCAAGACCCCTCTTCCTTCCAATGTGTTCTTCGAGTTCCCAGGATTGCATTTCCTCGGTGCCTTCCGAAAATTCCCTGTCCTCGCCTACACTTGCGCCCTTTCCCATGTCCTCGCCTACACTTGCGCCCTTATTGTTTGTTCGTACCTCACTTACTCGCCTGAACTTGAAAACCTCTCATTCCTCTTCATGCAATACGTTTGAAGAGAACTTCACAGCCTCTCGATCTGGAACAAACGGTCTCAACAGAGCAAGACCGACAAGCAAGGTAACCGATAACCTGTTCTTCGTTCTCCACTGCCTTGTTTCTAGCTCAAAACTTTCAACCTCTAACTCCCTTTCCCTCCAATCCTTCATGCATGCAAGTCTACTGGTATAATCTCTAGAAACTCTCGAGCGAGAGTCCCTCCAAGTTCTCTCAGAGGTAAGAGTAAGTAACCGAAAACTTCTTTTAGAACGCCTTCCACCTTCTCTGTTTTGAATATCCAAATAACCGAGTTTTGACTTCCTTTCTGTCTAACCTTCTGCATGCATGAATCACGCTGGGAGCCGCCTCAAGGTTTCACCGGGATCCTCCGGAAACCCACTGCAAACTGTCCTGAAAATAACTTCAAGGTGAGGCCATATACTACCGTGTCCTCCTCGTTTTCTGTTTCGGTTTAAACCGCCACTAAAACCATCAACTAATCTGGGAATTTTCCTTGTACATGGCCAGTTGTTAAGCCAAGGGCTCTGAGTCAAATCGCAGCCCAACTGAGAGGATAATCAGAGAGGAGTTGATCCCTAAACCAAGGTAAATCCAACCGAGGTTGTCCGAGTACTAAGCATCGATTTAGCCTGATATATATATATATAAGTATAAAGCACATTTCTTCACAGAAAACTAACCCTTGATCCCTTCCTAACTAGGACCGAAAGTTGCTTCAAGGGAGACTAAGGAAATCGGCAAAGAAATCGAGGAAAACCCTTAAGTGTTGTTGACTAAACTCCTGGATACATATTTTGAGGATCGGTTTGGATTATGTCGTTTCTGAGTTGTTTGAAGACTTTTCGCAAAAATGACCACCTGTTTTGTGTTCCGAATGAATTCTGAATTAAAACAGAAAGGAATAGATAGAGTGCTAGAGAACTGATGGTTATATCTTGTTGATTTGCAAGACAGAGTGGAGAATTAAGAATTTCAGTTGGTCATAGGAAGGCTGAAAATCCGGCATAGGTTCTTTCTGTAACTTGGAGTTCTGTATGCTAACTGTCTAGGGATGATCACAGTGTGTTTTTGACCTGGTGGAGGTTAAAATGGTATTAAGATATTAAGCTAAGTAGCTAGACAATTTGGGGAAAACTAGAGACCAAATTTGAGAACAAACACAAAAAAAACAGAAGAAGGGATATCAGTTCCATGTGCAGTTCCTGCAGTTTTTTCTGATTTCAGTATAAGAGCATAACAGTGGGAGTCGTAGTGTTGTTTGGATTTCTTTTCTTCTGAGTTTAAAACAGCATTAGAACACCTAACCAAGGAACTGTATAACTAAAGAAAAGAAACCCTGATAGAATGCTTACCTAAGCAACTAAAACAGACTGGGGTAAGTTGAAAGTCCATCTGTAACAAAGGAAATAAATAGAGGAAGAGCAGTTCTTTCTCAGTTTCAAACTTTGTAGAGTTTTAGTTTCAGATTACTGTCTTGTTGCTGGTATCTATGTCATTATGGATCTGAGTTGAAATTGTAAGTTTGGAGATACACTTAGCTAAGTAGGTAATCAAGTTGAAGGAAAATTAAAATCAGATTATGAAACAGAAAGTCAAATAGATAATAAGACTTTACCAGATTCTGTATTTTTCGTGCTTCAGTATAAGGGTGGTGCTATGTCAGTGGCGAATTAGTGGGATTTAAAATGTTAACAATAAACTTAAAACTAGGCTAACACACTTAACTAGGTTTGCAAGCAAGTTAAGAAGTACTGAAAACCATACTGAAACTGATGCGCTTAAAGTTCAAATCTTGAGTTTTCTGATGAATGGGGGTGTTGTTGTTCAGGAAGTATTAGACTAATAGGTTGTGGGAAAACCCTTTGATTAGTTTAGGAAACAACGTACTAAAGACATCACTAAAAGAGGGAACTAGACTGATATATACATTTACAAGATAGTAGTCAGTTTAAGCTATAAAAAAAAGGAAGAAGTTATGCATAGGTCTATGCCTTCAGTTTTCTGAATCTTGGGCGCCTCTGTATAGCAGTGATACAGGTAGGTTATGAGGTTTGTGCTAATCTGATAATGAACTTAAACCCAGCTAGTGCACTTAATCAGGTCTGGAGATACTTGAGCAAGATAGGAAATAAGGGCAACAAATGAACGGGGAGACAGAAGAAAGTAAAAGAAGAATATCAGTTCCTGATCTTTTAGGTTCATGGTTATTTTGTTTTCCTGAAACGTGAGTGTTTGAGTAACTGAGATGCTAATGGCATAAGGGTTTTCGAATAAACTTGCTAATGAACCCAACCTCTAACAAATACATCTAACCAAAACTATACAACAAACCTGTGAGGTAGTAGAGACTGATAAGTGAACTGAAAGGGGAAGAAAGAATGAATACCGTACTGATATTGATTCAGGTCTGGGAAATCTGTGTTTTCTATATAATCTGGTTACATGTGGCTTAAAAGAGTTGCGTTGGATTAATAACAAACCCCATTTCAGTATGGACACAATTGTCTAGGTTGCTGTACTCATTGGAGGGGTTAGAAATAAAGTTAAAGAACGGACAGAAGGAAAACAAGAGATGCGCAAATGCCTTTGCTGTTCAGGCCCACATAGGCGAGTGGTTTCTGTGTAGCTAAGTTACAGAAGCTGTATAAGTAATTGATTGGGTTAAAAAGGTAACTTGTAACTTTGTTAAGACTTGTAAATGAGGGCGTAAACCCTTTGGGAGAAGCATAGAGTCAGAGTAGGTCACCACAGAAAAGAGACATAAGGGGGTAAATCAACTTCATGTTCAGATTTTTATTACGGTTCAGTTCTGTACAATCAGCTGACAGAGGATGGTTGGGTTGTTTTGGGAGTTCATAGTGTGGCTGGGAACGCTTAGCTAAGTTGGGTAAATACTGGGAAAGAGTTGAACATCAGTTGAACTAAGTTGAGACAAGAATCTAGAAGAAATATATGGCTCGTGGTTTCAAATTTCGGTAAATTATAGTTGGTTTTACAGAGGTACGAACAGTGTTGATCTGGGCTGGTTATTAGTCTAAAACACCTCAGATACTATTAAGGGAGGGTATAAACATTTCTGGGGAGATAGAACTCAAAGAAAATCATCAGAGGAGAAGTTAGAATGAAGGTATACACAGTTTGGTTGTTTCAGCTTTCTGAGGTGTGTGTTTCAGTATGGTCAACTTCCAAAGGTGTTAAGAGTGTGATGTTAGTTATTTTGCTAACCTAAATCATGTCTAAACTGTTCAGTTAGATTAGTGAAACTTTGGGAGGGTGTGACATCGGTTTGATACATTAAGAGTGAAGTTAGATGAGATTATACACAGAGTTTGCGTTTCAGATTTTGAAACTCTTGGGCTTATGTATAAACAAGTTTTAGAGGTATTGTAAGATTGCAGAATAAGAAATAGTAAGCACTAAAGTGGAGAAAAAAAAGAAATAGTTATGGTTTAATTGGAAATATCCCAAATTATAGAAGGGCGAAAGAAACCTAGAACCCGTCCAAGGGTTTACTTGAGAACTAAGGTGTGGCAAAGTTTAAATGACTGAACATGAGAACTACTCCAACATAGGTTCCGAATCCAACTTAGGAAGTAGGACTAATAAAGTCACTTTTATCGTTTAACGAATGCTATAAGAAGTGTTACAAACAATGACGTGTGAATAGTTTCACTAACCCGTCTGTATAACCGATATAGGATTGTCTCACTCAGGAGGCGGGGAAACTTTAGTGCGAGCTTGTACATCGACTGATAGGAGGTATGGACATGTGTGGTTCGTATGTTGCCGTGTTACACGGCTTGTGTGCTGTGTGCCTTGTTTGCTAATGACTTCAAGACTAAAGCATGAAAATGGATTGTTTGTTTATCTTGCTTATTCGCTTGTGGTGTGTTTGTGTGAAGTATGATAACGGATTGCTCATTTAAATTGCGGCATTGTTTGCTCTATACCTGTTATACCTTACTTGCGTGCACACAGTAACTTAGTCACCCCCTGTTTATGTAAACTACGGGACGGAACTTAACGAATAATACAAACGAATAAGGAAACTACTTATATAAAGGAAAACTCCTCCCTAACCATGGAGGACTCTCAAGGATGCCCACTATGGTGTCAAACTATTTACGATAAGTGAATGCCTATTGAGGACGGCTATCGACACCCACAATGGTGTCAAGCTGAACAAAAAGAAAAGACACATAATAAGTAATTATCAACTGGTAGAACATGAGAATAACCCGGGAAGACAACATCTCGGGCCGCGCGGTATGGACATTCGGGAGTTGGTATCTGCATCAGATCCTTCGACCGACCATTGTGGAGCACATCTTGGGGTCTAAAAGACGAACCCTCTTTCTCGACGTACGACGCCGGGATTGGAAGATTGGCAATTTTGGGAAGCATGACCTGGGGTCAAGAGATGACCCCTCTTTCTCGACCTGACGTCGGGATTGGAGGATCAGCTAATTGAAGAGCATAACCTGGGGTCTAAAGGCGACCCCTCTTTCTCGACGTACGACGCCGGGAATGGAGGTATGAACTAAGGTATGAACTAAGGTATGAACTAAGGTATGAACAAAGGTATGAACTAAGGAGGAGACGTCCTCCAACGTGCGGTAACAGAAGAATACACCGTTAATCTATGAGAAACAGGAAAGATGAGCACCCATACTATATGGTCACGGGATCTAAACTATATCCCTTGACCGGGTGCAAGGAAAGAGAATGAAAATACACATTATGAAAACAAGGAAAGAGAATGAAAATACACATTATGGAAACAAGGAAAGAGAATGAAAATACACATTATGGAAACAAGGAAAGAGAATGAAATACACATTATGGAAACAAGGAAAGAGAATGAGAATACACATTATGGAAACAAGGAAAAGAAATGAAAACACACAACGCTTATATGATCCCGCTGTGAGGATCGTCATCACTTGTATTCTATGGCACACTCTATTTGTGATTGTGATGATGTGCTTGTGGCTGTCTCTGTGCTCAGCGTGTTGTGAATTGGTGTGTTGCCATTTCATGTTGTGTGTTACTGCTTATTCATGGCATGTAAATTGGACTTAATAATATTCGACCAAGTAGTCGTGTAGCCCGGTAACATGCGGGCTTCACACGTTCATACTCGGCATAGTTTTGCTGAGTCCTTTATTTTTACAGGTGATCATCTGGATCGCAACGGAGCGTAGGCAGGGTGACTACCATGGGGGTAGTCCACCGGGGCACAACTTTTAAGTTTGTAGTAGCACATGTAATATATGGGTTGATACTAAACCCGAGATGTAATTCTTAGTTTATGATTTGGTATTCTTGTTGTAGACACTCGGTATTCAGATTTGTATCTTATATTGTATAAAAGTTTTGGTGGAGGGATGTTCCAGTCATGCAGACCGTAACTTAGTATTGGTAGGGTGGTCTGTCAACCACGTGGGTGGTTGGCATCTGTAGCACCCGAAAGATATCGAGAATCCGCTGCTTAGTTATCATGCAATATGACCGGAGTTGGTTTTGTACTGTTGTATGTTTATTCGGGGGTGTTACAGAAAGTGGTATCAGAGCCTAGTTGCGCTCTGATGACTGGAACAGAGAAGTACCGAGTATAGGAAACTGGGAATCATAAATTTTGACAGGAAGTTAAGGGTTGGGGTAGTACGTGAGGCGCGTTAGTTAGGGTTCTCTTCAGTAATTACTGGATACCTAACAGATACCTACACCCACCCACCACGTCCCCAATTTCCTTTAAAATCATAGAAAGAACGCCGGAGAGGGAGAAAGCCTCCTCACACTCGGGAAAACCCGATCCGGCATCTATTTAACGTTATACAATCAACCCCTGAAGTAAAGACTATACTATACAATAGACGTTGCCAAAGGGATAATACCCATAAAGGGACCAACTTTGGCGACAACTTGGGTCGACATGCTTAGCAGGCGATAGGACCCCACCTCACAAACAAAGAGGACCGAGATATCCCTAAATCCATGAAATATACAATTCATACACTTGAGGGAAAATTTTAGTAAAACTCTCATAATAATAATAATAAAAAAAAGAATAACAAAATCAGAGAATATAGCTCAAGACGAAATTACACCTTAAATTGGTACAACCTATGATGCTTAACGAAGTAAGACATAATTTTACACACTAAGGTATACCATTACGGAATTCAATAAATTACCTGCTACTTCCCACGTCTATCTTCATTATCTGCATTACCTGAGAAACACGATTACCACGTCCTCTCTTCTTCTTTTATTCAATTATTCTTCTAAGTCTCTCAGTCCCAGACAGTTGAAACTGCAGACTACGATTGGTCATTCTCTTCTGCTTCTACAACCGGCGAACGAGAACATACATAATAATGTCTCCTACATTCTCTTCTAGTCTGTGTTGTTTTTATTCCTTGGGAACCCCGTAATCGTCCCACGTAGGGTAAATACATCTTACCTTTTCTCTACTCCCATATTTCCCTTCATTCCCTGACATCACGAATTTTCTTAGACAATAATTACAGATCCTGAGGAAAACACATTGGTATAGGGATCATAACAAGAACTCTCGAACCTTGTAAATAGCCATTACCATGGGGCACTAGTTACCCACCCAAACACAAATCAAACAGATAGGAAAAGGCAATGAATAATGCCATTATTGCGAAATAATCCCTCCAAACACACTACATATTAAGGGACTCTAAACAGGATTTATCAAATCATAGATATATATACCAATGTACATACATACGTACATACCAGAAAAGACAAGTCACCAATAAAACCAAAGGAGTAAACGGGTTCAACTAAAGAAGGTCATGATTAGTAAGTTAACCACACCTAACTTGAGTTAACAATACGACACAACGATCGAAAATAAATATTGAGACCTCAGTGGTGATAAATACGAAGTACCTACCACTCGTTAGTGGACCAAGAGGGTAAAAAGCTAGACTATTTCAAGTAAAAGAAACACACAAGGAATAATAAACAGAAGATAACAAATGGATTACGAGGCCATAAAGGATTAATATAGGAAACGAAGTAAAGTTTAAGTCAGATAAAAGTGAGCTTAACGGGTCCAACAAAAAAAAAAGAAAAAAAACAGTCAAATATCTATGAAGAGGAAAATAACAAGAGGAAACCAAGTATTTATGACAATTGGGTATTGAAATTTAAACAAGATATGGGAGGAATCATGTGGTAAATTCAGATAATAGTTTGCAAGTGTTGAGAATAATAGTAATAACATAAGAGTTGGGAAGTATACAACTGTATATCCAATTGGCTAACACAAAAACTTATGAGACCACATGTATATAGGAAACAAACATGAACATATCTACATATGGTACGAGGATTGAAAGGTGAAGAGCGGATAATACCAGGAGGATCTAAATACATGAACTAGTATATCATTAAACTTATTGGAATACTCACGTGGGAACCTATATACAAATCAAGAGGGTTATAATACATGAGAAGTAGTATAAGAACTCAAATTTGATTAATTGATTGCTTATTTAAATCGGACGTGCAAGGTTGAACTTGACCCTGGCCAGTCAAGGGACACTGCGCATAAAATGGGGTGAAGGGGTAGTCCGACATTTACGCTGATCACGTCAGTGTTGGATGATTCTCGAAACCCCCTTCAAGTGGGCACATAAACTACAATTAGGTGAAATTTTACAGAGTGGATGATTAAAAATGCGAGAGAAACGGTGGTGATACAAGAGGATAAAACCCCCTAAATACATGGAAATATGGTTCAAAAACTTGAGATAAACACAAGGGTACTCAGATACGTAAGAACCAGAAATGATGTGATGTTAACAATAATATAACTGTTAGTGCATAAAAACGTATACTACTGCAATCAAGTGCAATAAGTAACCGATAGTAATCAATCTTTTCAGCCCTGGCGAAACCTAATAACGACACTAGGCCTTTTGAATAAGCAAAACTAGTCGGCAGACTGCTGCTTGATACGAACATAAGATCAATGATGGTGATAAGGAAACTAAACATCCTATATTAAATGGTATACAATCACAAAAACTTGTAACATGTACGATTCGGTAAGCCCGAAATGTCAAGCCCATAGTTTGGCTGAAAAAAAAATAAAGGTTACTGAAAGACAACGAAAGGTCTAATTTGACTGTACCCATTAAGGAATAAAAATAGGGAGCAAAGCTAGAAGAGTATACTAGCAACCATGAGCGCTAATATAAACTAAACGTGTCGTTGTAACAATGACACGTTTGTAGCATTAAAGGAATATTAGGAACTAAATTGTTACTACAAGAGCATATATGAATATAAACCTAAAGGTCCGCTAGAAAGAACAATTCAAACGCTTACATGCGAATATGCGAAGACGTGAACGTATAAATACCGCGGCAGGCATGCACTGGAAAATAATTCAATATACACGGCGGACTTGCCACAATAGGTGCTGCCCTAATAAACAATTATCCGACCTCTAAAGAAAAAGGGTAGACAAATCACAACTCACCAGAACCAAATATAAAATACCCCATATCCGTCAAGAGACATTTACTCCTAAATTAAAAAGGGTACAATAAAGCCATGTACTACAAAAAGAAGAAAAAAAAAAGCAGAAGGTTAGCAGAGCCACACAACGGAAGCTGGTGGACCGAATCTAACATCTTCATGTCGAATAACAAGTGACATATCGGCCAATACCTTAGACCCAGAGAGCCTAAACCCAAATCCGGTTGTAGATCGGTATGGATACCGATAAGTGCCTTTGATACAGAAACTAAGCCATTAACATGGTCAAGGTCGTTATTGAGACTATATTATATACTACATTGCATGGGAACTAGAATACTCCATGAGAATTAGACATCTAGAACCAAGGTTCAAGGATAATATAATAGGGATTACGTGGGCGTAATCCATTTTTAAGGGGGTAGGCGCGTTGCGTTTTAATGTGTTATTGCTCGCTGATGGTGTTGTTTTGGATGCGATGTGTGTGTGCACTGTGTGTGGAATGTTGGAATGCATAATGGTTATGAATGAATGATTTGTTCACCTGATTGCTTATGAGTACAATATGTGAGTGTTACTTGTACATTGTAATATTATTGAGAACTTGGTCGAGCCACAGATGTGGCGTGGTGCTTACAAGCACAAATGATGAAATAGAACTGTGGAACTTGCGGGACATGATCCCTTGGTTAGAGAGAACGTATTCAGGACTTAATCTTTGCACTGTGTGTGTTCCTACAGCCACGCGTTGGTTGTGTGTATGAGATTGTTATGTGTGTGTACGTACGCTTGG
The DNA here is from genome assembly GCA_023374045.1 of Limonium bicolor. Taxonomy (NCBI): domain Eukaryota; kingdom Viridiplantae; phylum Streptophyta; class Magnoliopsida; order Caryophyllales; family Plumbaginaceae; genus Limonium; species Limonium bicolor. The sequence continues at coordinate 14,777 of JAIOTZ010000476.1, forward strand.
TTAGGAATGAATGTGTGTACTGTGGCTTACATGTTAGTTTGTGAGGCTCGTTAGTTAGGGTCCATTTCAATTCGTAGGAAAACGCTGGAGAGGTAGAAAGTCTCCTCACACTCGGGAAAACCCGATCTGGCATTTACACAATGGCATATAATCAATCCGGTAAGGAAAACTATGTACCCCTATCTTCTCATCGATGTTTCGGCTTAGTGTAGGGTACGGGGGCGTACCCCTCTTTTAAGGGGGGTAAGCGCGTTTTGTTTTGTATGTGTGTTGATTTATTATGATGGATTCCTACAACCACTCGTGGTTGGTTGGTAGGTTTGTGTGTTTGGATTGTGTGTGAAAATGTTATGTACGCTATGGATGAATGAATGTCGTGTGCCTTGGGTTGCACTTTAGCATGTTATACACATTGCTAGCTTCTTGGTCTACTATGAGAACTTGTGTGAAGCCACTGATGTGGCACGGTGCTTAGAAGCACCGAGCATTATAATTATGGACTAAATCTTTTGGGTATCGATAATGAATGCGGGACTAGATCCCTAAGATTACCAGGAGTGGAAAATATAAGTTAAGGAAGTAAGACTTCGGGACGAAGTCTCTTTTAAGGGGGGTAAGTTGAAATACCCCTGAACATTAAACGCATAAAATCATAACGCGTTTATAATTCGGACATAAAATAATTTATGAACAATTAAATTTAGCAACGTTATATGTTAATATAGTCGTACTTATATATGTCCGAATACGAGAATACATGTACCTAACGTTATAATATTATAACGTTGTAAATAATAAATAGTAACGTTACATAACATCGTAACGTTGTAATATAAATGATAACGTCGCATAACTTGTGACAAATAAATAAATAAATATAACGCGGTATATTATATAGTCTTACATATATAAATAAGCAAGTTTAACTTATACAAAAAAAAAGAGAAAGAAAAAGGAGCAGAAACGCTCCCACCGAGGTTCGAACCCCGCACCTCCCGTACTTCCCCAGAGTGTTTAACCGGTTGAGCTATGCTCGTATTCGATAATAATATGTACCTCTAAACATATGAAGCTACCAAGTGACTATAAAAAAAAAAGAGGCCCAGACACTCGTTTTATTACAGTGGGCAACAATCCCCCTTACATAAGTCAAAATAAAACAATGGCAACAGTCCCTTCTTGTCTCAATTACCGGCGCACGCTGGGAAGGAAAAAATACATTGCCCGACAACAATATGTTCTCCTTAACCCCATGCCGGTGACTAGCATCAGAGAGTGGTGTTCAAATCAATTCCTCGCCATTCTGGGAACAGTCACAGAACGCACTGCCACATTCTCGAACAGAACCAAACCCAAACACCAAGTGGCTTTCTCTCCTTTCTATTCTCGACACAAAAAAAAATTCCCCATGAACATGCCCACTGAACAACAAGTCCTTCTTTATCTCCTTCTGTGTCGTTCCCGTGCAACAGCATTATCTCCAACCTGCTGCTACCTCTTCACATGACTGACGATAAAGAGCGCATAGGCTCTGTGCCTTTTTCCTTCTTTCACAAAAAACTAGGGAATCCAGTCACATGCCCACGCACGACACTACTCGCATGAATATATATCAGAAGAGATACAATCAAGAATGAATGGATTTTCCATCCTCATTAATGTTGCAGACGAGCTGGTGAACAAGAGCATACACGCTCTGCGTGCCTTCACTTCCTCCTGAGCATGTCCAGTAATGGGTACTACAGCCTCTGAAAAACGGGAGCAAACAGGCGTGAACTGATAAGGAAATCAGCGACCAACTTCATTCTCTTCTTCTGTCTGAAAACCATGTTTTTCTTGGCTCCTTTATGTCCCTTCCTTCATGCATGAAAGCTGCGGGAAAAAGGCTTCATAATGTGTGCTGAGGCATACTAAGAAAACTCAGAAACATCCTGGAAAAAAAAATCCACTCCACGGTGAGTTCCTCTTACATCCTCTTCGTGTCCTCTGTTTCTTTTGCTTCTTTATGTCCTGAGGTTGTATGTTGACTCCTTTCCTGTCTAACCATTTGCATGCACCGTGTTTCTCTTCTGGGTTGGAGCCACCAGATATGTGATCTAACTCTAACTACTCCTTCGCTTTCTGCTTCAATGTTCTATCAAGTGCTCCAGAAATTGTACGGGTGTGAGAGCAATAATCTGTTCGAAACGTTCGTGTACATTCTCCAAGCAAGTGTAGACATTCTAAAGCAACAACCTGATTACATTGTATCTGGCAAAGAAAAAAATTATCCAAGGTGACTCCCTAAACACTCGTGCATGTTGTGAATCTGTTTTGGGTTAATACTACACAAAGACACTTACCTGAGTAGGAACTAGTCTGTTAGTGTTGGAGAAAAAAATTAAAAAAAAGAAAGAAAGAAAGAACCAGTCGACACACTAGGGAAGAGGTTAGAAGTTGAGTTTCTGTTTCAGCAGTTTCCACTTCTGCTAAAGAAAACTTCGTGGTAGTGATCCTTATTGCTTGGAGTCTTGTCTGGGAGTTTAAAACCTAGAGTAAATCTTTAACTAATTGGGTATACAGTTCGGGAAAGAAATGAAAGGCAGGTTATGAACAAGGACAAGGGTTAGAAGGGGATTATATCAGTCAAATCTCAGTTCCTGAAATTCTTATTTCAGTAAAGTAAGTATAACGGCATTAACAATATGGGCTTGGGTCTGTTTTTGAGAGTCAAAACTATACTTTGTTATGCAACCAAATAGCTAGACATCTAAGAGAAACAGTTGGTATATTAAAAACTGAAGCAGGAAAAAAAAATACCGGCTACAGTTTGGTTTTTCTTCAGTGTGACAGACAGTATGTAAAGAACATATCAGAGAGTTTTCCCTGCTGACTTGGGTTATTTTGAGGATAGAACCATATTAAGACACCTAACTAAGAAACAGTTGGATAACAGAAAGTAATGAAACAGTTTCAGTTTTCAGTTCTGGAATTATTCTCGCCTCAGTATAAGCAGGGTCCTGTGAGAGTTAACAAGTTGTTTCGGAATGGTTTGGAGTCTAAAAACTCGATAAAACATTTGAGTAAGTAGAGGGGTACTTGGGACAGATAAAGAGGCAGATTAACAACAAACAGAAAAGAAATGAAAAAAAATGATAGAGGGTAAATCAGGTTATAACTTCAGTTCTGCGGTTAGATGTTTCGGTATGAGAATGGTGTGATTAACAGAGCTGTTCAGGTTGTGTTATGAGTTTAAAGTGTTGCTGGAACATTTAGCTAAGTGTGTAGACACTTAGGGAGAAGTTTGGAAAGTCAATTAACTACCAACTAAAGGAAAAACTGGAGAGAGAGTTTACCTGTCACCTTCAGATTCACATCATTAGCAGTTTCTAATTTCTAATTCCTGTGTTGCAGTTTTTCTGCAGACTTGGGTGTTTCAGTACAGGAATTACATCAGAGGGGTTGATGGGATGGTCTAAGTAGTTTTGGGTTTAAAACATAACCAGAACACTTAATTAAATAAGTGAGTACTTTGGGATGAATTAAAAGGGCAGGCTACTAACAAACAGAAGAGAAATTACCAGTTACATGCTTCAGATTCATCAGCTGTCTAGTTCTGTATAACAGAAACGTTAATGGCATATGAGTGTTGTGTTATCTTGTCAATGAAACCTAAAACATTACTAATGCAATTAGCTACGTTTGAGGACTCTTTGGGGAAGTTAGTCATCAGATTAGGGAGGTGAAAAGGAAGTTGAACTGAGAGATGCACAGGGATGTGTGTTACAGATTCTGAAAGTGTATGCCCTCTGTATAATCAACTTCCAGAGTTGTTATCAAAGTTATTTTGAGCTTAAAACATTATTAAAACCTATAGCTAGTTGGGTAATACTGTGGGAAGGAGTGAGACATCCGTTAAGCTAAAGAATTATAAGAAACAAGAAGAAAGACCTAGAGTTGTAGTTTCAGTTTTCACTAATATTATAGTTCCTGTATAACTAAATTCCAGAGGTACTAGAGAGGGGATGTTAGCTTTATAATGGACCCAAACCTGTGCTAATGTACCTAATTAGTTGATGAAACATTCTGGGATAAAGTTAGCCACCATCGATCCATTAAATGAGAGGTTAAGTGTGATTCAAAACCGAAACTATGTGATTGTTTCATGAACTTGGGACTTTTGTATAAAGGGGTTGTGGGGGTATTCTATGACCTATATTATCATTATACAAGGGTTAAAATATTACTCACCTAGTTATCCAAGGAGGGAATACACATTAGACAAGTTACATCTATTTTATGTAAACTTGTTACATTACTAGCGCTTAAGACGCTTTAAAACATTAACTAAGAAAAAAGGACTTAGTTAACGGGTAAAATCAAGATGTGAATGTCCTAGGAGTAAGAAAGGCCTAGAATTAAGACATGGGAAGTTCTAAGGGTTAATGTAAGCTAAGCATTTGACTACACACCTAGGGAATAACACCCGATATAAAGTGTCATCACATGAAATGATAAACTGACACATTGTTTTACTTAACACTAGGGCCGTAGGGAACTCCGACCGGGACCCCGTGTGTGAGATGACTCTTGCTTCTAAATCAGGTATGGACATGTGTGGTTCGTATGTTGCCGTGTTACACGGCTTGTTTGCTTTGTGTGCTGTGTGCTTTGTGTGGAAATGACATAAGATCAAAGCATGAAATTGGATTGCTTGTTTATCATGTTGTATGATTTCTATATCATTGTTGAATATATCATTGCGCGCACACAGTAGTTTAGTCCCTTTCGCGTTATGGAACTTTGAGATGAGACTCAACGAACTATGTAAACAAAGAAACTACATAAAGGGAAAACTATACGAGAACTACTACGAATTATGAAAATAAAGAAAACGCTATAAGGGGAACTCCTCTCTAAACCATTGAGGACTACTGTTACGTCCAATTTTTGTAAGGACAAAGACAAGCAGCCTGAAAACCGAAATGTACTTGTGCATAACGATGTAATGTAAGCCTTCGGGCCTTGTATCTTCATCAATAAAAGAAGTAGCCCTTTTTACCTGCGTTGCGATGACTCGGTCTCTCTCCGTTATACGCCCTTTATGCTAACTTGCAGGTGTGCAGGTACTGAGGGGCCCCCTTGGGGATAGAGCTTTGGAACTACGGTGCAAGCTCCTATTACCCCGATGCCGAGAGCTGACGGCATCAACTCATTATGTCCCTGGTTATTTCTTACCCCGATGTGCGGGCGGGCACATCGTTAGAGCCTTTGTGGCTCACGCAGGGATGAGTTGGATTTGGGTGGAGATAAGTGTGTTGGTATCCGCCCGATGCCCTCACCCTCCGGTCATCGGTGCTTGCACTAGCTGTGTGGGTGAACCTCGTGGTTTCCCAGGCACTGGCTTTACTTGTACTTGGGCTGCGCACTTGGGCAGGAGTTGCAAGTGGTGCGCAGATCCCCTTTGACCTTGACGCTTGAAGTTGAGGGAATTGGGATGGCCAGAAGAACTTATCTAATAAGGGCGGTATAAGTCCACTCTCATCCTTGTGGTTATGAGTGGCGCATTCCGGCATGCTGGCAAAGCGCAGCATCGCCGGAGCCCTGGGGTAAGTCTCCCTAGGGCATGACAAGCTAAGTGCTTGTCGTTGCTAGTATGTGAATGCTTGTTTGCCTTCACGCATGTGTTCAATGTTTCTGTGTGCATGTGTGTTTGCTTGGTGCCCGAATGTTGCTTGAATGTTTCTAAGTGTTTTCCGCTGCGTGTCTTCCTGAGTTTTTTTTCAGGAAATTATATGTTACAATTTGGTATGAGAGCCTAACCCTTTGGCAAACTCTGTTTGCAGATTGTTAAGTGTTGAACTCGGAGTGAGGCCCCATTCCGGAATAGTGTTAAAGGTTGCAATCGAAGACTAAGTCTTGCAAGCAGATTGCCGATCATGGGCAGAAAAGGTCCTGACTCTGCAACACTTTGGACTTACCTTGAAGAGTTAAGAGATGTTGTGGGTCTATCAAGTCGGGAAGCTGATGCAGTGGACCCAGAAATGGATTTGATCAGTACGGTTCAAGGACTTGTGAATGACAACAAGTTCCTTAAAGACGTTGTCAATGCATTGGCTAGTGATGTTGCACAACTCAAAGCTAGATTTGAGGGTCAAGAACAAGTAGGTGACTTTGAGACTCACGTTGGTGAACAGGACTCCCTGGCCCAACAAAATGCTGACCTTTCTGAGAAATTGAATAAGGCGCTTGACGCCTTGGCCAATCGTGGAGTCCCCTTCGATGACTCGAAAGTAAAACCAAGGGATCCGACCCCTTTTGATGGGACCCGTGATGCTGAAGCCGTCGAGAACTTCCTGTATGATATGGAAAGTTACTTTGATGCTTCAAGGATAAGAGAAGACCTGAAGGTGTCAGTTGCTAAAACCTATCTGGTCGGGCATGCCAAAAAGTGGTGGCGATTAAGGGAAGAATCCGACCGTATTAATTGTGAACAGCCCATTGTACTTGGGATGATTTCAAGAGTGCCCTAAGGGCACACTTCCTTCCCTTGGACACTGCTCATAGGGCGAGGACTCGTCTCCGAGCTCTAAAGCAATCCGGTTCCATTCGAAAGTTTATTGAGGACTTCATCTCGATCATTTCGGATCTCCCCACGATGGATGAAGGAGATAAAGTCATGCTTTTGTCGAGGTTTGAAACCTTGGGCTCAGAATGAGCTACAGAGAAGTAAGGTGACAACTGTCTCCCAAGCGATTGAGGTTGCTGAGGGGTTGGTAGATTTCCGTCAGGAATCCTCATCCGGAAAGGCTGGCTCCTCGAATCCGAGAAAAGAAGGAGACTCCTCTTCCCGAAAACGGAAGTGGCCTTCGACTCAACTTGGGAAGAAATCTAGTAACCCAGGATCGACTAAAGTGGATATGACGGTTAAGGAAAGGGAGTCTAAGCCCTTTAACAAGAAGGGAAGAAGACTAAGCCTAACTTCACCCCAACTGTGTTACTTTTGTGGGGATGCACACTTCGCTACATCTTGTCCCAAGCGAGCGAACATCTCTGCGCTCCTGAATTCCTCCAATGAGGGTGCTCGTAAAGAGGTTGTCCCTACAACTTTCGTTGGCTCTATTCTGCATCCGCCGAAGGTAGCCCGTTCTACAATTTATGCTCCCAGTCCACATCCTGATTTATTATATGTTTCAGTATAAATTAACCAAAGTCACACTATTATGGCTATGGTTGATACAGGAGCCACGAACAACTTCGTCGACCTGAGTGCCGTACAGGCACTCGAGATTTTGGCGACTCCAACCCATACTGCTGCGACGGCCGCGAATGAGGAAATCATGCCCGTTCATGGTACTTGTAAATTACGAATAAAAGTCGGCAGGTGGGAGGGAGTCGAGACTTTTGAGGTGTTGGACATTCCAAGATTTCCCATGATCTTAGGATCACCTTTTGCACTATCGGCTAAGGCTGAGCCCGCGATTCATCTGCGGGGCATATATTACGACGAGCGTTTCCCATGTTTTGTCGATGCTGTCCGGACGGGATCAGTTGATGCTCCGGGTTGCCCCACTGACCTTGTGGGACCAATTGACCCTTATGTGGAGCCTGGAATCGGGCCGGCGGTACTGGCTGTGGCAAAACCGGAGAAGTCTAAATCAAGTGAAGTCATCCCTGAAGAGATGCCGCCTCTTCTGGAGAGTATAAAGATTTGATGCCTTCGGAGCTGCCAAACGGTCTTCCCCCACGACGGGCCATAGACCACAAAATTCAGTTAGTCCCAGGGGCCATCCCTCCTGCTCAGGCCCCTTACCGCATGTCGCCGTTAGAATTAAATGAGCTAAAGGCGCAGCTCTCCGAGCTTCTGGCGTCTGGAAAAATTCGTCCCTCCACAGCGCCATATGGTGCCCCCGTGCTTTTCCAAAAGAAGGCTGATGGCTCACTTCGACTCTGCGTTGACTACAGAGCTTTGAACAAGGTCACTGTAAAGAACAAGTATCCCATCCAAGACCGGATGACCTGTTCGACCGTTTGTCTAAAGCCACGTACTTCACGAAGCTTGATCTCCGATCGGGGTATTGGCAGGTCCGCATAGCAGAGGGTGATGAGGGAAAAACGACATGTGTAACCCGTTATGGGTCTTTTGAATTTCTTGTAATGCCTTTTGGCCTATGTAATGCCCCTGCTACATTTTGTAATCTAATGAATGATGTCCTTTTTGGCTACCTTGATGTATTCGTTGTTGTCTATCTTGATGACATTGTTGTATATAGCAGTAGCTTAGAGGATCATTTGCGTCATGTGGAATTGGTATTTGATCGCTTACGGGAGCATAGCTTTACGTGAAGAGGGAAAAGTGTTCCTTTGGTCAACGAGAAATTGTTTTCCTTGGCCACATCATCTCCGCTGGGGCGGTCCGTATGGACCCATCCAAGGTGAAAGCGATCCTAGAGTGGTCGACTCCAAGGGATGTATCTGAACTCCGCTCTTTCCTTGGTTTGGCGAACTATTATCGCCGATTCGTGGAAGGGTATTCTCATAAGGTAGCCCCTCTTACTGATCTACTCAAAAAGGGTGAGACGTGGGCGTGGACGGGTGCGCGCCAGGAAGCATTCGAGTTGCTGAAGAGAACTATTTCCTCGGAACCAGTGCTTAAGTTGCCCGAATTCGATAAACCATTTGAGGTCCACACGGATGCATCTGACAGAGGAATTGCGGGTGTCCTCGTGCAAGAGGGTCACCCCTGTGCCTTTGAAAGTCGGAAGTTAAATGGAGCCGAACAACGCTATTCGGCCCATGAGAAGGAGATGCTGGCGGTAATCCATTGCCTCACGATTTGGAGGCATTACCTTCTCGGAACTAAGTTCCTCGTTGTCACGGATAATGTGGCCAACACCTATTTCACCACGCAGAAGAAATTATCCCCTAAGCAGGCGAGATGGCAAGAGTTTTTGGGTGAATTTGACTTTGAGTGGATCCATAGACCGGGTCGGCACAATGTTGTACCTGATGCTCTAAGTCGGCATTGTTTTGGGGTAATAAGCAATATCTCTCGCGTGGAAAGTGACTTGGTGGGCAGAATCCGGGAAGCATCTAAATCCGACTCAACGTACAATCAGATAGGTGAGAAAGTCCGTGCTGGCAAGACTCGCCGCTACATTCTGCTTGACGACCTGTTGCTTGATAAGCAGCGTCGAGTGGTAGTTCCTGCTGGGAAAATTCGAATTGAGTTGATGCGGGAGTTTCACGATGCTAAGTGGGCGGGTCATGCCGGGGTAAACCGAACCCTGGCTCTCATCCGTCGAAGCTACTATTGGAAGAGGATGGTTCCAGACATTGAAGAATATGTGAAGTCTTGTCTGGTATGCCAGCAGGACAAGGTAGAGAGGAAGAAGACGGCGGGCCTATTGAATCCGTTGCCCATTCCTAATCGTCCCTGGGAGTCGGTCTCCCTGGATTTCGTGTCGGGCTTCCCTAGTGTTGAGGGAAAGTCCTCAGTGCTGGTGGTTGTTGACCGGTTCTCGAAGTATGCTGTTTTCATGGCCGTGCCAACGAATTGTCCGGCTGAAATGACGGCGAAGGTCTTTTATTCTCACGTGGTAAAGTATTTTGGCCTTCCCCGATATTATCAGTGATCGAGATACTCGGTTCACTGGCAGATTTTGGGTCACATTGTTCGGCCTAATGGGTTCCGAGTTGAAATTTTCAACAGCCAACCATCCGCAGACGGATGGACAGACGGAGAGGATAAACGCGCTCCTTGAGGAGTATCTTCGTCATTATGTTACGGCTTCCCAAAAGAACTGGTTACATCTGCTGGACACGGCACAACTATGCTACAATATGCACAAGAGCAGTGCCACGAAGCAGAGTCCCTTCGAGTTAGTTATGGGCTGGCAACCCTTAACTCCGGGGGAAGTTGCGAAGCAGGCTGCAACGGGGCAGTGCCCAGCTGCCTACGAATTCGTTCGTGACCGACAAGAACTATTCAGGATGGCAAAGGAAAATTTAGAACTAGCCTCCAACCGAATGAAGAAGAATGCAGATGCTAAGCGAAGGCCGTTGGAGTTTAATGTCGGGGATCATGTCATGCTTAAACTAACTCCACAGATCTTGAAGAAGATCAGAAGACCCCTGCATAAGGGACTTGTCCAACGCTTTGATGGACCTTTCGAGGTCGTTCAACGTATCGGTAATGCCGCATACCGCCTCGACCTTCCAGAAAGGTTGAGGATGCACCCTACCTTTCATGTAAGCTTCTTGAAACCTTACACGGCAGATGAACAAAGTTTGCATGAGGATAAAGCTCGGGCTCCGCCGACTATATCTGTTCAATACGAGAAAGGAATCCAAGAAGTACTCGCCCATCGGCGAGCGGGTTGGAAAGCTAATCAGCGAACAGACTTTCTAATTCACTGGAAGGGAGAGGCCAGAGAAGATGCGACGTGGGAACGAGAGGGCAATTTATGGCAATTTAGGGATGAGATACAAAAGTACTTAGAATCTTTGCCGGGGACGGCAAAGACTTAGGTGGGGGAGGTTTGTTACGTCCAATTTTTGTAAGGACAAAGACAAGCAGCCTGAAAACCGAAATGTACTTGTGCATAACGATGTAATGTAAGCCTTCGGGCCTTGTATCTTCATCAATAAAAGAAGTAGCCCTTTTGTACCTGCGTTGCGATGACTCGGTCTCTCTCCGTTATACGCCCTTTATGCTAACTTGCAGGTGTGCAGGTAGCTGAGGGGCCCCTTGGGGATAGAGCTTTGGAACTACGGTGCAAGCTCCTATTACCCCGATGCCGAGAGCTGGCGGCATCAACTCATTATGTCCCTGGTTATTCTTACCCCGATGTGCGGGCGGGCACATCGTTAGAGCCTTTGTGGCTCACGCAGGGATGAGTTGGATTTGGGTGGAGATAAGTGTGTTGGTATCCGCCCGATGCCCTCACCCTCCGGTCATCGGTGCTTGCACTAGCTGTGTGGGTGAACCTCGTGGTTTCCCGGGCACTGGCTTTACTTGTACTTGGGCTGCGCACTTGGGCAGGAGTTGCAAGTGGTGCGCAGATCCCCTTTGACCTTGACGCTTGAAGTTGAGGGAATTGGGATGGCCAGGAGAACTTATCTAATAAGGGTGGTATAAGTCCACTCTCATCCTTGTGGTTATGAGTGGCGCATTCCGGCATGCTGGCAAAGCGCAGCATCGCCGGAGCCCTGGGGTAAGTCTCCCTAGGGCATGACAAGCTAAGTGCTTGTCGTTGCTAGTATGCGAATGCTTGTTTGCCTTCACGCATGTGTTCAATGTTTCTGTGTGCATGTGTGTTTGCTTGGTGCCCGAATGTTGCTTGAATGTTTCTAAGTGTTTTCCGCTGCGTGTCTTCCTGAGTTTTTTTTTCAGGAAATTATACGTTACAATTTTGGTATCAGAGCCTAACCCTTTGGCAAACTCTGTTTGCAGATTGTTAAAGTGTTGAACTCGGAGTGAGGCCCCATTCCGGAATAGTAGTAGTAGTAGTAGTAGTAGTGGTAGTGGTAGTAGTAGTAGTTAGTAGTAGTAGTAGTAGTAGTAGTTAGTAGTAGTAGTAGTAGTAGTGTAGTAGTCGTGTCGTAGTTGTAGTAGTGTAGTAGTGGTAGTAGTGGTCGTGGTCGTAGTAGTAGTAGTAGTGGTCTAGTGTTAGTAGTAGTGGTTAGTGGTTCGTCGTCGTAGTGTAGTAGTAGTGGTAGTAGTGGTACTAGTCGTCGTAGTGTGGTCGTCGTAGTCGTAGTCGTCGTCTCGTCGTCGTCAGTCGTAGTAGTCGTGGTAGTAGTGGTCGTGGTATTCGTAGTGTCTCGTGGTGTCTAGTAGTAGTAGTAGTAGTAGTAGTAGTGGTAGTAGTCGTGGTAGTGGTAGTGGTAGTCGTGGTAGTAGTGGTAGTGGTAGTATAGTAGTAGTGGTAGTAGTAGTGGTAGTAGTGGTAGTAGTAGTAGTCGTGGTAGTAGTGTAGTGGTAGTGTAGTCGTAATGGTAGTAGTAGTGGTAGTAGTGGTAGTAGTAGTAGTGGTGGTAGTAGTGGTAGTGGTAGTAGTAGTAGTGGTGGTAGTAGTAGTGGTAGTAGTGGTAGTAGTAGTAGTATGGTAGTAGTAGTAGTAGTGGTAGTAGTAGTGGTGGTCGTAGTCGTAGTAGTAGTGTAGTAGTAGTAGTAGTAGTAGTGTAGTGGTAGTGGTAGTAGTGTAGTGTGGTAGTCGTAGTAGTAGTGGTAGTCGTAGTGGTAGTAGTGGTGGTAGTAGTGGAGTAGTGGTAGTAGTCATAGTAGTGGTAGTAGTAGTAGTAGTGGTAGTAGTAGTGGTGGTCGTAGTAGTATTAGTAAGTAGTATGGTAGTAGTAGTAGTAGTAGTGGTAGTAGTAGTGGTAGTAGTAGTAGTAGTGGTAGTAGTAGTAGTAGTGGTAGTAGTAGTGGTGGTCGTAGTCGTAGTATAGTAGTAGTAGTAGTGTGTAGTAGTGGTAGTGGTAGTGGTGTGTGGTAGTAGTGGTAGTCGTAGTAGTATGGTAGTCGTAGTGGTAGTCGTAGTGTAGTAGTGGTAGTATGGTAGTAGTCGTAGTAGTGGTAGTAGTAGTAGTAGTAGTAGTGGTAGTGGTGTCGTAGTCGTAGTAGTAGTAGTAGTATTAGTAGTAGTATTGTAGTCGTAGTGGTAGTAGTGGTAGTAGTGGTAGTCGTAGTAGTAGTGGTAGTAGTAGTGGTAGTAGTGGTAGTAGTAGTAGTAGTAGTAGT
>JAIOTZ010000476.1:32500-49851 GCA_023374045.1 Limonium bicolor
AACTAAATCTCAGGGGTATCTCATAGTAATTCTGAAAAGGTAGGGGTATTTGGTGAAAATTCGGTCAAAACCTCAGGGCATCTCATGAAAATTCCCATTTAAAAACTTATTGGAACAAATTAGATCCGAAATATCCCTTAATGATTACTATCTATCTTTTGAAACATAAAAGAATCATGTCACCTAGCTTGTTGTCTATGTAGATGATGCTATGATTACTAATAAAGACAACCATGAAATTGGCATCATAAAAGAAAGTCTCGACAGAAGAATTTAGAATTAAAGACCTAGGAACTCTTCATTTCCTCTTAGGAATGGAGTTTTTTTTCTGCACCACCAATTAGGTCTTGTGATATCTAAAAAAAATTATGCTCTGATTAATTAAAATATTTTATCATGTTAGAGAGAAAAACTATTGTATCTTCATTACAGCTTGATATAATGCTAGGCAGAGATGATAATGAAGTCCTAAAAGACCCCACTAAATATCATAGTTTGGTAGGGAAGTTGAATTATTTAGCTGACACCAAACCCTTATATAAACCTCACTACAAAGCTTCTTAGCCAATTTTTACACCAACCTAAGGATATGAATGTTTCCTTACTTATACCGACACTACATCGAAGGTACAATCAGTTATGGGATATTTCTTAACAATCTGCAAGATTATTATTTAACAGCTTTAAATGACGGGGATTTGGCTAGTTGCCTAACAACTAGAAGATTTGTTTCAAGTTACTATATACTTTTGGGAGGTTCATCGATAGCATGGAAATAAAAAAATAATAAAGTGTTTCGTAGTCATCTGCAGAGGCTGAATATAAGGCCATGAAGACTATCACTTGTGAGCTGGCTTGGTTGAAATATAACAGTCACATCAATACCAGAGAAATGTGGTAACAAGTACATATTTACATTGCAAAGAACCCAGTTCAATACTAGTGAACTACGCATATATAGATGTCCATTATGTTCCTGTGAGCCTCAATTTTTGAACCACTATTCTATGTTGATTCGGGTTGACTAGGATTTGATCGGGTTCTAGGTCAACTTATAACCTAAGCTCAATAACCAGTTAATATAACTTCAATTATTAAATCCTAAGTAAGCTCACTAGAACCTATTACGAGTCGCCACATAATTTTAACCTACGGTAAATTAGGAAAGGTAGAGTTCAGGTTTGGGGGCTTGGTATTCGACTTTTTTTAGGGTTCAGTTTACTTTCACTACCCTTTTAAGTCATTTTTCCTCTACTTAGATTATTTACGGCTTATTACGAGTTCGAGTAAACTAAAGTGCGCAAGTTTCTGATTTTTTTTTATATTTTTCAAATTTTTGACAGAAAATTAAAGTGAAAATCAAAATTACCTAAATAAGGGTTTTAGAAGCAGAATTAGTTCAATTTTTAATTCTGTCCGTGGCCATGGACATAATGTTCAAACCCACGGACCCTAATTAACCTAAATAAGCAGAAAAGTCGAAATTACGAGAAAACAAGATTTTGAAAAGTCCATGGCCACGGACAGGGCATCCTCGGGCCCGAACATAAGTTGAAAACCTTAATTTGTCCCGCCACCGTCTGAGGCTGTTCGTGGCCATGGACGGGCCGACCCGGGATCCTGGACAAGCTGTCCGAGGGCATGGACTAGCCACGGACAGTGGCGTTCGTGTGTTTTCTAGCGGTGTTTTCGGCTCAAATTTTATGGTGTGTATCCTGAAAGATTCCCAGTATGTTAGTGATCACAAGATTTCTGAAATACCCGGGAATTTGCAAGTTAGGAATAGTATAGTGTATAGTATGGATAATATGTCTGAGGTTAGTTAAGGTGGCCCATGGAATTAAACGAAATCCATTCCTAAATTAATCTTCTCCTTAAAATAGTTACAATTATTTGTAACGTTTAGGCCTTATTAGACTTTAGATATATTTCAGATATTATACTATTTAAATATTACTTCATCCTCCTAACTTCATGACGTTATTTAAACTTCAAGATACCATTCTAGATTTTTCCTTCCAAACTTATTAATTTTAAATAGTTAGAGTTCAAATTCAATTTGACTTTCTCCTTGTAGGTATTTGATTTCAAGAGTTCAAATCCTAATTGACTACTTAATATATTATTTATTAACTCTCCTCATTCTTCTCTCAATATTTATTACAAGCATTTTGACTTACCATTTTAACGTGATTGTCTTTCCTTCTGTTAAACTTTTAGACCATTTACAATATACCTATTTATTTTTAAATTACTTCCTTCCAAATAAATGTTTATTAATTAACTTCCTAGATATTTTATTTCTCCTCCTTATCTTGTTGCAACGGTTAACCACGTTCTTCTATTTCAAATTGTTGATTCATTAATTTAATTATTATTAACTTATTTACTCCTATATAGATATTGCTAACAATCTCGATTCTTCTGATGACTTTCCTAACAATCAATCATTTCTATACCTTTTAAATATTTGCAATACTAGTGATAGAATTTCTCTTTTGGATATTTAACATCTTCTCTCCTTAAACATAGGGTTTTATTGAATTAATTATATTCCTCCTTGTTTTGCCATTATTTTTCTATTTAAAACATCGGTTTCCTCATCCCTCTTCATCCTTAATACGCCGTTCCTGCGCTTATACTCTACACAAAATTTTCACGCTCTTCCTCTTCAAACTCTTGGTTATTTCACGCTACTTCCGTTGAGGTCTGATCAATTCCCTGGTGCTAGTTAGTGGATTGTTGGGTAATGTATTCTACCTAGTTTGTATAGTTATTTTACTCGTTGTTCGGTGAATTCTGATTGTTAATTTTGGCTACCTAGACGCCGATTACATCGATGAGCGCTATCGATAGTCCGGAGCAGTTGGGCTCTTGAGGGATTTGGTTGTTCCAGGTAAATTCTATGCTCAATGTTGTTGGACTGCTGTTTTGCGAGACATTGAAAAAGGTTTTGTTGAGTTTCGAGGATTCTCGGTTGTGTTTTGGAAATTGGGGATTGTTCCCACGTTTGGAATTGGAAGTATTGGTTTGTGCTGTGGAATTTTGGTTCTAAATTTTGGATGTCTTTTCGCAGGATGTATCTTATTTTTTGGGAGCCCATAGGTGCTCCCCATGATTGTTAATATTTGTGTTGCACACATTGTTGCAGTTAAGCCCTTTGATCTACTCTATGTTATTGCTGTCTCATAGGGGGTGTGCACACTTAAGGACTTAGGGTGAGGTGGTTGTTTGACGGTCCCGTAGGTAAATGTCCTGTTGTTTGAGGTCCCATAGGTGACCCCGTATTTGGTATTGTGGTGATCTCCTGTGGAAAGCTCCCTACTGTGTTTTTGATGTTTTTTGTGGATTCTGGAAGTTCCTCTAATGCTCATCAAATCATTCTCACCTGATTGACAAATGGCAAATGAGTTTCTAAAGCGTATTTTACAGATTGAGGTAGTTTTTACTCAGTTTTTCTGATTTGTGCGATCCTTTCTGTGTTTTTGTCTATGTTTTATGATCGCAGGTATGGATGACTAAGTGTGGGGATCGGGACGGCGAAATCACATAGTTTAGGAATTATGAGTTATTGAGACAATGTTTGAATTGCAACGTTTAAAAGTTATTGTGTCGTTCTTTAAGATTTTACACTTTGGATATTTATTTTGGCTTCCGCATAAGTTGAGTTAACATTTGTTCTTGATGTTTATTTAGTTCATTAGCCTGAGCACCCACGGAGTTTGGGTGTGGCGGTAATGCCCTGGACGAATTTGATTTCCGCTGCAATTGAGGTTTTGTTTTGGTGTATTATTCAAACGTTCACTTTTGATGATTTAGAAATCCTTGATAAGCAAAACTGAGTGTTGTTTTCGCTGTGCTCTTGTGGAGTTTACTACTTTAAGTGTTGCTAAAAGATTTACTATCGGCTAACATTGCTTTTATGGAGTTTTTGGTGGATTATGTGGTTCTGTCACATTTCTAGAAACCAATCCCAGGACATGTCCGAACGTCAGTCCGGACATCAATGTTTGGACATGCCCCGAAGCGATTTAAAGAATTCATTGTTTGGTCGTGTCCAAACTTCTGTCCGAACTTAAAAGTTCAAACAGTATGCGAGGACGGGTCCGACTTGCAAGTCTCGACCTACATGCGAACTTGCAAGTCCGGACCGACGTTCAAACGTGCGAAAAAGGTTTTCGAAGTTTTAAGGTTCGACTTGTGTCCGAACTTCAATGTCCGGACACAAGTTAGGACAAATGGTTTTCCGCATTTCAATCTTCTCGGTTTTGTCCGAGCTTTCAATGTCCGGACACAAGTTCGGAACAACGTTGTTTTTCAATTCTAGGACTCGTTTGAAGTCCGTTTTTAATGTCGTTTGCGCCGTTAGATTTGTATTTTCATAAGCTATCTTTTGAGGTAAAATCCAGGGTGTTAAAATTTCAATTTGAATTCGAGTTAATGACGAAACTTAGTTTTTTTTATAGTTACGGTAGTGGGTAGGTTTCGAACCCATGACCTTTGGTTCCTATATACCACTCCTCTACCGACCAAGCCACAGGAGCTTAGCTAATGATGAAACTTATTAAACAAGTAATTGGGCAGAAACAAAAACAAACATTAATTTAGGAGCCGGAAAAGATTGGTTCAATCACAAATTTGAACAAAGAGTATGTTAAGTCAAAGGGAGTTAGAAACCTGAATTCTAACCTGTTTTACCTTCAGGATTAGTGAGTTCTTTCATGTCGAGAATCCTCAAAAGCTTCATTGACGGCAGTCTTGGATTGAGCTCGGACCAAGCTTCTGACCCTTAATTTTTGATGTTATTCTTCACGTTTTTATGATGATTTGGTGGGGGTTTGATGATTGTTGAGGTTGTAGGATTTGAAAAATGTGTTTATGTGATGATTTTAGAAGATTTTTGATGAGATTTTGGTGCTCGGGTGTTGAAAAACTTGAGTGATTAGAGACGGTTGGGTTCTCTAACTGCTTAGGGTTCTTGGTGTGTCTCTTATCAAGAGATAAGATCCCTTATATAGGCATCACTAGAGGTAGAGTAAACTCGGTAAAAACCAAAGTTTACCGGGGTTTTGGTTAGGTGACTTTCCAATAGAATCTAGCTATGAAATTTGAACCACACGTAGAGGAAGATATTTCTTATTTTCTAAAGAGAAATTTGAATTTTTGGATAATGGAATATTTTTTTATTTTAATTTCTCGTCATATTTGTTCATAAATTAATAAGAAATTAATGGAAATTCACAAATTTAAAATTCTAAGACCATTATGCTCTAATTGTCATCCTCTTACTTGTTTTAAATTTTAAAGCATTCCGGGTTGATTTGAGTCATTTTTAGAGGATAGAGAAAGCATACGGGATGGCGTAGGAGCCCTGAAAATTACAAAAACGCCCCTCGTGATGACTAAGCTGTCACCTATGCCTTGAAACATGCTGATCAATCTAGGATTCCCTATCCCTTGACCAAAATTCCCTTTTATAGCGCTCATGCCTTTGAGACTCTCTTCTAGGGGTAAAATATTGGGTATAACAGATTGGCCCCCGTCAACTAGACTTTGGAATGGAAGTGAAAAGGCTATTTGATGCTTGAGTGATATCCCAAAATTTTGTCTGACTTCAATAAGTCTACTCCCTTTTTCAAGATGCTACCAAAGATCCCTGATTGTGCCGAGCTATTCCAAGGCGCAGGCTACCAGAAAAAAGAACTTGGGAACTATTGGGTTATTCGAAAGCACCAACTACCTAGGTTTTATCGAGCTATTCTAAGGCGCTGACCACCTGAAGGAAGGGCTATGAAATTGTTGAGCTATTTGAAGGCGCTAACTGCCTGAAGGAGGGACTTTGAAATTGTTGAGCTATTCAAAGGCGCTAACTACATGAAGGAATGACTTTGAAATTGTTAACCTAATCGAAGGCACTAACTATCTGAAGGAAGGACTTTGAAATTGTTGAGTTATTCGAAGACGCTAACTACCTAAATTGATAAAATGTTGTCAGGGTATTCTAAGGTGTAGACTACCTAAATGATGAAATATTGTCAAGCTATTCTTAGGCGTTGTCGACCTGAAATAATGAAATGATGTCTAGCTATTCTAAGGCGTTGACTACCTGAAAATATGAAATGATGTCAAACTATTCTAAGGCGTTAACTACCTGAAATGATGAAATGATGTCAAGTTGTTTTAAGGCATTGACTACCTGAAATGATAAAATGATGTATAGATATTTTAAGGCGTTGACTACCTGAAATGATGAAATAATGTCAAGCTATTCTAAGACATTGACTGCCTGAAATGATGAAATGATGTCAAGCTATTCTAAGGCATTGACTACCTGAAATAATGAAAGATGTCAAGCTATTCTAAGGCGTTGACAACCTGAAATGATGAAATGATGTCAAGCTATTCTAAGGCGTTGACTACCTAAAATGATAAAATGATGTCAAGCTATTCTAAGGTGTTGACTACCTAAAGTGATGAAATGATGTCAAGCTATTCTAAGGCGTTGACTACCTAAAATGATGAAAGAAGTACGCTGAACATTCTAAGGTGTTGGGAACCTGTAGTGCAAATATAGATGATATGCGAGTGATATGAAGATGAAGATGATATGATGATGATATAAAAATGATGTTCGGTGCATCTAGGGACCAAAACCCGCTCCAATGCTCCTGGTTGGTGTACTATCGGGACTTATTACCTCTGTTGTAACACCCCTACCGCTAATCTCATCATTACCATCTAATCACCTCGTACTTCCATACTTACGCAGTGGATAATCCATACACATCGGCGGGTGATACAATGCCGTTAGCCACCCACGTGACTAACAAGGCCTACTTCCACTACAGCATCGGTCTGGACCGGAATACCCTAGTACAAACAATACAATTCACACTTCAATTTCTAAACAAATTATACACCATTCTCCATTCAATACAATACTCAACGCTTACAATTTGATATACCGAGTTTACTAGGTTACAATTCGAATTACAATATTCCTCACAAGTCTATAAACTGTCTATGGGTTCAACATCTCTCTGTCTAACACGGTCTACTTAACTTCAAGTACTGCTACATATACAATGCAGCACACCGGCCATTCAAAGGGCTACAAGCTCACACACAAATCAATATACCATCCAACAATCCCTAGCTAATATGGGCATAGCAGCATGGTCTCACTCTCGACCATTAACCTTCTTGGGTACCTGGAGGATAAAAACAGTGCCCCAAGGGGCTCAGCAAATAGCTGGTATGAAATTCACATACCCCGCGTGCTAACGGCGGTACGCCGACTACCTTGTCGCATACATGGAGTTCATTTATTTTATACATGCATACATGCTATAATGAACAACAATACATTTACCATAGTGCATACATACATACATTCCAATACATACAATGGAAGACAATCACAATCAACCATTCGTACTTACCAAGGCACCGAGATACACTTCTCAAGTTCATCCACAATACTTTGTTAGTTACTTACTCATCCAGGTTGATCGGATGTACTTTACTCTTTTGCTCGAGATCGTTTTACTTACACCAGTCATGATCTTACTTGGCCAATTACTTTTCTTACTATAATCAAGTCAAGTCGGTGACCTCTAGGTAGGGACTACGATATCCCACCACCGGGCTTTAGGTTGGCTCACTTATCCAGGTTGCTACCCATTCAAGGGATTTGGACCGTGGAAAAGATTAAGGCCAGGATTCGATTAACAATCTCTCTTGTTATCTCATCCTCACGCGTGGCCGAAACTATATCAGGCTTCTCAAATACTCCAAATTACTCAATTCTCAAAGTTAGAGTGTTAGACTGTTAGGGAGTTAGTGAGAGGCCCACAATTATCAAATCAATCAAGGTTGTCACAACCCATCAATCAACACTTCACCTTCAATCACAACTTTTCAAGTACTTCATCCACAATCACATATTTCATGAATTATACAAACTTCAAGTTCAAAATACGGTCCAACAAGGAACAATACATTACAAGCACAAGAAAGTGCAATAAATCCGATTCGTGCATTTTATCTTGTTTAGGTGATAACACATAACACACAAACACACAAATTAGAGTAACCACGGTAGCATACAGAGCATGAGAAAATCATACCGTACACCGTAGCCCTCGGCTTGCCGACTCTCCTCCAGAGTCCAACTATTCTAATCCTATAACATACATGGAATCGGGCATCACCTACAATTAACCTAACCCACTTTATCTTTAGTGTTTCCCTGTTTACATTTACTAACTCCTTACATTTCACTTTCATTCACATAAGTTACTTACTTCTCATCACTTCTCAAGCTTGTTTATACCCTTAATGACCACTAAACATCATTAATCAAGTCCTAATTACCTTATAATATCAATACCATTCCATTCCCCACCTTAGAATTGCTTAAAAACACTTTCTGGTGAAAATTTGGGTTGGTCCGGGTTTGTGTCCGTGGTTGTAAACCCGGACCAAGACTTTGGTCAACTTTCTGCCAAGTTTTTATGGTGGTCCGGGTTTGTGTACCAGTTTACAAACCTGGACCATCTCCATCGAGAACATACTGACTTATTTTAGGTGTGGTCTGGGTTTAGGTCCTAGTTTACGAACCCAGACCATGCTTCAGGGACACTCTTCTGCCGTGTTTTAGAGCTGGTTCGTGTTTAGCTACTTATTTGCAAACCCGGACCAGACAAGGTCTGTTACAGTTTTGACAGTTTTGACTCTGTTTCAACTTCAATCAAATTCCCATTTCTTCCAACATCTTTCCACATGCATGTTTTTACACTAATTTGCACTCTAAACTCTCCTAATTCTTTCTTAAACTCATCACCTTTCTTGGTTTCCTTACACCATTTTCCCACTCTTAATTCTCCTAAAACTCTTTGTTACAGATTTTTCTCTTCCTCTTCTTCACTAGCCCAACGGTTCTTTCATTGGATTATTTCCATCCGAAGTCTTACCCCTCTACATAGCTTCTCTTCTAATCCAACCAAGGGTGATTAACTACTCATATTAACTCTAAAACACACCTTGCTCAACATAGGTTATTCTTTCTCCTTAAACACCTACGTCACTTAGTTTCCTACCGAAATTTTGGTAGAGGTTCCTTACAATTATAAGCATTCCCAAAGCAATATTTAGCTCATACAACTTAGTTCAACAGCCCTATTCATGTAGACATTACCAACACCATTCTAAGCACTAACCACACATTAAATTCCAGCACAATAACACTTAGTTCACTAGGCTCCAACACACTAATATACTCCATTTCGTTCCTACCATGAAATACCCCAAACTTAGATATGGTGTTTAAATGATAAACTAAGATATAAGGAGGCTAAATAATGCCTTAGAAACATTTCTAATCAAAGAAAATATAAGGAAACACCAAAAGAGCAGTTTAAGCAAAAACGTGCTCTAAACTTGGAGAGACTTGGGAGAGTACCCAAATATTGTTCTAAGACCTTAGTAATATCCTAATGGTCATTTTAAATCAATTACCAAAGGAAACCAAGCTTGAAAACAAGTTAAAACAAAATGTGCTTTAAGGAGTCTTAAAGCACATTTTTGAAAAATTGTCTTGTAAATGAGTTTTGAATGGCTAAATGTCCATCATTACTCTTTAATTAACATGTGTACTATATAGTATCACATTTGGAAGTCTACATCAATGGGAAATCAAAAATTTCACAACAATGTGCCTTGTTTTATGAATAGTAACTTAATTAAGCTAGTTTATAACATAAGTCAATATAAGTGAGAGATTTGGCCAACAAAGACTTAAGTACCCTTATTATTAAATGGGGGCCGGTTTCTTATAAGGTGAGTCACCACCTTTATGAGTCATTAAGCAAATAAGAAAGGAAATTAAAGGATAAAGCAAAAGTACTATTTACTTTACAATATAAAGATCTCATTTTAACTCACCTCTCTCCTCACTTCTTCATTCTCTCTTGTTTCCCACGGTTTGAGCTGCTCTCTCCCTTCTCCATTAACGTGAAGCTCTTCTCCATGCTAGCTCCACCTTCTCTTGCACAAACTTACTCATTTTAGCTCCAAAACCAAAACAAATTACATATTCTTCTTAGTTAGCTCAAGCTCCTCTTTCTATCCTTTCAAAACTCCAAGAGCTTTGATTTGGTGCCAAGCCAAACCACCATTAGAGGAGGAAATTCAAGTTTGGAGACTCCATTGGCTTCTCCATTCTCTTAAGGTAAAGAAAGTGTAAGAAAATCTAGGTTTCCATCATTTCTTTCCTTGTCCGAAAATTTGCACTCATGGGACTCCATGTTTATGCCTTGTTCTAGCTTGTTTCCTACTCTTCAAAGGATTGAGGAGGTCCTTCTTGCTTCATATCCAAGCTTGTCTTGAGAAACCAAGGTAAAACAATCACCTTAATACCTTAAAGCACATTTTTAACCTAGGGTTTGTTCCTTAGGGTTAATGTATTATCTAGTACTCATTGGAGTCATTGGATATTGGTTAGAACATTGGCAAGGAGATATATATTGGTGACCGAGATTGAGCAAGGAAAAACCTAAGGAAGAAAGTTTTTAAAGCTTGTAAAAGAACACGGTAAATTACTTACCTTAAGGTGTTTTATTGTTTAAGGGAATGAGATTTAGATATGTGATGAGTTTAGTGTGGAGTTATATTAGAAAGGGGTTATATAAAACCTAGGAGAAACAATGACTATACTTGTGAACTTGTGACTAAAGAGCAAATGAGAAGAACAGATAGTTAAAACAATGTTGAGATGAATTATAAGAAGCATTTTATTTCAATGGGAGCCTTGTTGTGTGTATTCGCAGGTTAAAGGCAAATATATGGGAAATTCAGTGGTTAAGATTATTGTCATTTAAGGGCCTAAGTGCCAAGCATTTTAAGTTTAAGCACTATATGATGATGTGGTGTAGTTTTGGTGTAAATTGTGTGTTAAGGTGTTGTGATGAGAAATTGAGTGATATTGGTTGTTTGATGGACAAAAACCAAGTGTTAGGATGTGCTATAGAGAACCCATGGCAAAAATTTAAAGGAGTACTTAAGTGTTTAAGATGTTCCAAGGGGATTTAATGACTAAGGAAGTACTAGGAAGTTTTAGAGGTTGTCTTGATGAAAAAGGGGTGAGATAAAGTGTTTTAATGAGTTAAAATGACTTAGGCATTGCTATGAAGGATTTAGGAATCAAAAGAATATACTTGAGTATTTAGGACTTAGGCAAACGTTGATAGACAACTAGGAAGGAAATGATGTGTAGATAGATGAAAGCATAAGCTTGTGAAGAAACTATGAGTAGTTGTGTAAAGGAGTTTTAGATGGTGAAAGATGCTTGGGAGATGATGTTATAGTGGTGAGGAAACATTTGGCATAGTGGTTATACTAGGTATGAACCACCACCTAGAAACCTAGTGAAAAACATTACAAGTGTTGGCATTACAAGGAAAATGCATAATGACTAAGGTGGATCTTGGTGAATGATTTAATGTGTTTAGTGGAGGGCTTAAGGTGTATTTGAGGTGCCCAAATGAGGTTATAACATGCTAGGATATATGAGGTGAAGTTTGGAGTTGAATGGGAATTTAGAAACAAGGTTCTGGAGCCGACCGTAGGGACCGGACCTGCAAGGTCGGTCGAGCTTAGATTACACTGCCGGAGAAAGTTTCTGGAACTGACCGAACTTGGGGACCGGACTTACAAGTTCGGTCGGGCTTGTATTTTGTGAAGGAAATAAGTCTCTGGAATCGACCGAACATGGGACCGGACTTGGCAAGTTCGGTCGAGCTTAAATTTCCCACGGGGGAAACTCTCGGGAATGGACCGACCTTGGGACCGGACTTGCAAGGTCGGTCGGGGTAGGATTTTCAAACGGTAATGTGTTCTGGAATGGACTGACCTTGGGTAAGGTCGGTCGGAAGTTCGGTCGAGCCTAAAAAAAAAGGGAAATTTTGAATTCTAAGGATGGTAATAGGTAATAAGGTATACCTCTGGTAAGGAGGTAATGATTAGGACCCTAAGAACTTAAGGGATTAAGTTAAGTCAAGTATAAATTTTAATGTTTAAAGTTAAGTTCGTAAGTTAAGTGGCAAAGACTTAAGAAGGTATTCAAAGGGGATCTTTAGGAATCAAGTGAGATAAGTAAGGTGCAAATAACTAATGGTCTAAAAATGAACCAATGTTTTAGGTTTGTGAATTGGGACCCCGGAGAAGATAAAACAAACGACGATCGACGGTGAATGGTACAATCTTTCTTGTGACCTGCTTGCTAACGAGGTGTCCCTCAGCTTGTGTGCTATCTGTTTAATTGCTATGACTAAAACAAGATAAGGCATGCAACCGGTTATATTTGTTCTCGTTGTGTATGTGTTATATTTACACTAACCCGCGAGACTTGAGATTGTTACTAACCAAGTTTAGTACTTACTGAGTTAAGAATAAGAGTTAAGTTTGGTGGTTGTTGGTTAATGCCCGTTAAGGCTTAGCTAGCACATGGTGATTAAGATTTCTACTAACTGGAACTTGAGTGAGGAAACCCGGGACCGATCTCCGGTCATGCATGCTAAGGAAAAAGGGGGACGGTATCTGAATCAGATCCGCCCTCCGCTTAAGGACTTGTCTTTGGACTTGTAGCCTAGGGCCGGTTGCCGGCTCAGCTACGCTGGACTCCCGTCCAGAGTAGGTGGCATTAAGATGGTGCGGTGGGATCACCTAAATCCCAGGTTTGAATTAAGCTACAACCATTCCCTTCCAGGAACGGTTTGTAAATTGAGAATAAGTTGAGATTAAGATTAAGGTAAGGTAAGGAACTAAGATTAAGGAAATGAGGACTAAGGAGGGGGTTACTAACCCACTTGATAAGGGAACGCTTGAGTCGTTCATTGTTTGTGAACTATATGTGTTCATCTGTGGTTATTGTTATTGCACTTCATATTATGCTTGTGTATGTAATCAATTTCCATGCTATCGACAATTAGTCGTCGTAGCCCCGTTAGCTTGGGGGCCATGAGAGGGTGTACCAGCATTCGTGCTGACCCCCTTTGGGGGCTGTTTTTACACTTGCAGGTAAAGACCCATGAGGACGCACTACGAGAGTAGGAGCGGTTAGACTTAGGATGGGATATTTATTTTGAGTTCGGGTTGCGCCTGTGCACCCGTCTGTTTATATTTAAACTGATGTAAGGTTGTGATTATGTCTTAGCTATTTGTACTCGGTTGGTTGTGGTATTATGGATGGTGATGTTTTGGGTTGGTTAAGTATTTTGGATAAGTGTTGTAAATGTTAAGGCCGGTATATTCTAACGATCAGACCGTGGCAAGGTCCAGGTGTTTATTATTCCGCTGCGACGTATTCGATTAAGGGTTTAGTTTTGCGATAACCTCCATTGGCTTTGGATGGGGTGTTACAAAAGTGGTATCAGAGCGTAGTTACGCTCTGATCAAGGAATACCAGACATGAGTAACCACCGAGTTAGGATATAAGTTAAGAAATAAGTGATGGGTTAAGGGTGTGAGAAGTTAGAGTGAGTAGAGTCAGATGACCACTAATAAGTGTGGATCGTCTTTACCGTCTACGGACGTTATAAATTCGTTAACCGAAACAGTGGTGAATACGAATCTAATGTGAGTTATGCTTGTTCAGATGGCAGGATGTCCTAGGGGAAGCCGAGGTCGCGGCCAAGGTGATGATGCTTCAGGAATACCTGGAGGGCAGACGATCGCAGAGATCGTAGCTGCCGCATTAGGGCACATGGGCTATCAGCCTGGTGTGGGTGCACCACCTCTACCGCCACAACCCAGGGAACCAAATTGGGTGAAGAGTCTTGCAGACCTTCGACCCGCACACTTTAAGGGGGAGACCGATCCCGCCAAGCTTGAGGCGTACATCTCCGAGCTGGAGACCGCCTTCGAGACCACTTGACGTCCCTGCTGGGATCAAGGTGCGTCTGGCTGCCTTTTATCTGAAGGGGGCGGCAGGCGATTGGTGGAAGCTGTTGAGGGCCGAGCATGTGGCCGATCCAGAGTTCGGCTGGGAGCAGTACACCGCCTTGCTACGAGCAAAGTACTACCCACCCATGTTCAGACGAAGAAGCGCTTACAGTTGGATGCGCTTAAGCAGACAGACAAGATGATAGTGGACGAGTATTACTCAGAGTTCACCGCCTTGCTCCGTCTTCTGCCAGGTCTTGGATATTCTGACCAGATCCTGGTGGACCGCTTCTATGGCGGGCTTAGCCATCGACTCCGCTACGGCATGGGGCCGACGAGTTACACTACCTTGCAGGTAATAAGAATAATTGAGATTTGAGTAAGTAAATGAGTAAGATTTAGATTATGAGAAATAAGAGTGACTAATACTGTGGAAAAGCAGGAGTGCTATCATGCCGCTGCTAAGGTTGAGATAACCGTCCAGCTGAGGGATGAGGAGAATGCTAAGAGCTCGGAGAGTCAAGGGCAAGGAGGGTACAAGAAACAAAAGTACCAGCCTCAGGCCCAGAAAAATCAAAACCCAAAGGGGTAGGAGGCAAAAGAGAAGGCTCCGGAAGAGCCATTGAAGTTGACATATGCTTATGCAGCTACACCCCTGTGCTCTAGGGCGCCAAAGGATAAGGAATCGATATTGAATGAGTTAAGAAACAATTTAGTGACCGTTTGAGAAATGGGTACTAATATTGTGAATCATCAGGATCTGAGACTGAGAAGGGAGCCGGTGGTGGCTACCAGCGACGCTTCATCTGTAGGTGGTGTCACAAGGACCACCCCGGGCTCGATTGTAAAGGGAATAAGGTGGAGTGCAACTTTTGTGGAGTGTACGGACACCGGGCATATGAGTGTTACCGGAACCCTGCTAGCAGAGCCTATAGGCCCGACACCAGGGGCAAGGGCAAGACCGATCAGGGAGCTGGATCTGACGGTGAGAGGAATGTGCAGCAGGCGGCAGACAAGAACCTAAGGGTGACCCAGAAGTCGGGACCCACACTACACATGGTGGACCGGGACGATGAGCCTGAACCCTCATCGAGGCCAGGTACCACTATAACCATTTAGTAATTAAACTACCTGCTTACCGCATTATCATGCATGTTTGGTGAATAACTGAGTTAAGTAAGAATAAGATGAGATTAGAACTTAAGTAAGATATAACCTACTACCACTTTAGGAAGATTCAACATCCTACCCAATACCATCTACACCTAACCCGGAGCACACCGACATCGAAACCATTGACTTTCCAACCGAACAATGTCAGGTTATCCGCCCAGGTATGATTTTATTAAGGGGATACGTGACACCCGAAGCACAAATAACCATCATCAAAAGATGCAATCAACTAGGAATGGGACCGGGAGGTTTTTACACACCGGAGTACCCAGGGGGAGCAAGGATGAAATTAAAAATGATGACCTTGGGCAAGGATTGGAATCCGTATGCCAAGAATTACCAAACTACGAGGATGCAAGATGGAGTCTCACCACCGGGAATACCCGAAGAGTTCCATCCAGTTATTACACAAGTCGTGGAGATCGCTCAGCAGTTGGAAGCTGAACCGGTTCAAGACATTCAGGCAGAGATTTGCATTGTAAACTTCTACGAGAAGGATGAGCGACTTGGACTACACCAGGATAAGGACGAGACAACGGAGTCTCTCGAAGGAGGGATGCCCGTAGTTGATAAGTGCGAAATATATAGACTTTTAAGGGTTTAATTACCCTTATAATTTGCAGTATTTTAAGTAATATTTCTCACTTATCTGACGATTTTCCTAGTTTATGTTTGATATGAATTGATATATTTTATGTGTTAAATGTAGGAAAAAGTGTTGGAATCAAATAGTTTACTTCACAAGCTTTCCAACGCAACACACGGCGAGTCAAACGAACTTATAACGAAGAATCTGGAGCCGATTCAAGATTGGACTACACACATATATAATATACTAACAGGCCGGACTAGAGAGGCGCGGACACAACAGAGGCTCCGCCTCTTAATCTCGCGGACAAGGGACAGACGTCCCGCCTGGTTTGGTCGCGGACACAACAGAGGCGTCCGCCTCTTATCTCGCGGACAAGACCCAGGCGACCCCTGCGGACAGGAGCATAGACTACCGCCTCTTATCGGGCGACAGCACACAGACGACCGCGGCGGACGGGACCAACACACGCGGACAAGAGCAGCGCACGGAACAAATTGGAATTTCCACACCGATTTTCTTCTTCTTCCTTCTTCACGGCCCCGCAGTCAACTACCTTCATTAATTGCCGCCCACCTTAATTTGCGGCGCGTGACGCCGGCTCTTCAATCAATGGCTGCTGCAATCATCAATTTAAATCTGTCTGAAATCAATTGCATGCCCGATGAAATCTCATCTTCACGGATCTGCACCAACTCCTCCGACTATCTTGATTCATCACCCTGTCACTTCTCCTTTTCTGTTTTCCCATGTCCTCCGCCTATATAAACCACACTACTGGAAGCTAAAAATCAATCCATCCATCCAGTCATCCACGCCCCCATTTATCATCCCTTCATTTATCAGTCCACGAATTAATCCGTTCACCCACCTTCTCCCACGATCGCACTCCATCACTTCATCAAAATTCATCATCCATCCACTCCATTAAATTCCCACGTAACACATACATCCCCTCTTTATTTTATTTCCACTATTAAGCACCAGCTCTACAGAAATAATTAGCAGACGGGAGCGCAAGCGAAGTTGAAGCGAGGACCGGATGAACTTCTAAACTGGAGTTATCTCTTACCCTTACTTTAATTTATTTAATGCATTCCTTTTCTGTTATCGTTGTTTCTGTACGATGAGCGAGTAAGTATTTTAGCTTCCCGGGTTGTGGAAGCAACCTATTTCCTAAATTCTGTTATGTATTTCTTTAAATAAATTTAGTTCAACTGCAACAGTTCAATTCCTGTCTTCAAGTGTTTTAAATTATTTGGCCGGTAGTTAAAACAACCCTTGTAGTTATTTTATTAAAATGCGAGAGCTGATATAAGAACTAGACGAAGGAAGTTTGAACCTAATTAATAGCTAGAAGCCTGATCCGGCCTATAGGTTTAATTAGACTCCAATCGAAACTGCTCTTTATGCGATTATTGTGTCCGGTCTAGAGCATTGTCTGCTGCTAGGTCTAACAATTGGTTTAGGATTCATTATACTTAGTCGTTAATAATTAATTAAAGTTTCTGAGTTAGTGCAGTAAAATTAAAGAAGAATTTAGTAACAGATATAAAAGGAATAGGTAAGCAACAACCCGGGGTGCGCTTTTCTATTTAATCACATTCATCACTCTTTAAATCCCTCTGTGTTTATTTAAGTTGTCTTA
>JAIOTZ010000477.1:0-49819 GCA_023374045.1 Limonium bicolor
TTGGAATTGTATTTGGGATGCTAGTAATGGTATTGGTAGTAGAAGTATTGGATGTGAGGATTGAGTTATAAAATCTGTAGCATGAGTGTAACAAAAACTGTTACAAGTGTTGAAGGGAGTGAGGAAAAATTGTGTATATGGATTTAGAAATGAGTAAGGTATTTGGGGGATGAACCAAGGCAATTTTGAGGGCCTAAGTAGTGTTAAAATATGTGGGATTAAGTGTAGGAACAATGGGGAAGTAATGGGTAAAGAAGAGGACTGAAAACAAAAATGAAAACTGAAATACTGGGCCGGACCGACCTTGGGACCGAACTTGCAAGGTCGGTCGAGCCCAGATTTGCAAAGGACGGAAACCTTCTGGAATGGACCGACCTTGGGACCGGACATGCAAGGTCGGTCGGCCAGAAGAATTCCCCGTAATGCGACCAACTGGAATGGACTGACCTTGTGACCGGACTTGCAAGGTCGGTCGACTCAAAAATTTTCCATCTTGTAAGCTACTGGAATGGACCGACCTTGCGACCGGACTTGCAAGGTCGGTCGGGCAAAAATTTTCCGTTAAGTAACTCACTGGAATGGACCGACCTTGGGACCGGACTTGCAAGGTCGGTCGGCCCTGTAATTTTCCAGCGTAATTCCTTACTGACTTCGACCGACCTTGGGACCGACCCTGGGTAAGGTCGGTCGAGTCCAAACAAAACTATATATATATATATGATTAAAGTTATCATATGTATATAAGTATATGACTATACACATAGGTATAAGTAAATGTAGTAATACATCATTAATGGAAAGAAAGGATGAGGAAATGCACATGTGAGTAAGGAAACAAGTTAAGGAAGTTGTTAGTATAAGAACATTAAGTGTACCGGGGTAACGGGGTAAGTAAGGGAGTAGTAATTACTTGCATATCGTATGAGCATAGTATTAATAACAATGTTGGAAACATTATAAGTGGAACAAGTGTGAACCAAGGAACAAGGGAACACATGGTAAAGCTAACTCCGGTGAAAGGTATGATTTTCTCATGCCCCGTATGCTAACCGAGTTACGTTGATTTGTGTGCTGTATGCCGGCTAATCAAGACTAAAGCATGAAAACGGTTTATTGCCTTTCGTTGTATGTCTTGTGAATGTTGTAGCTAACCATTCTTGATTGATTGTATGGCTTCACTTAGTGCATAGACCTTCTCCTAAGTGAGTCTAGTTGGGTAGTGACTCGCAGTAAGAGTCACGTTGTAACCTAATAGAACCGTAGAAATGCGCTAAATTAACAAACCAATAACCGGTAACACAAATCAAGGAACTCACTAGAATGTGAGAGAGTGTACGGGAGTAGTAACCTCCCGATAACGGTAGGAGAACCGAAATGAATAATCCACAAACCATAAGTAGTGGAAGAGTATAAGTAACCTCTAATAGAGGAATTAATCTTGGTGCAAGACATGAACCATGAGTGTAGTAAAGAATGATGAGGGATCTCCAAACCCCTTAGCAATTAGTCGACCCATTATGAGAGGACCCAACTGATGTAAGTATGCCCCGAACGAGAGAGTATTTGATATGTTAGGGAAACCCTTAAATCTGAGGATACTAGACGGTTATAATTCCCTAAGCTGGTGGAGGTTATCAAGAGAGATACTTCTAGGCTAATCCGTGAGATTGTATTATACTCTGAGAGAAGAGTGTTAGGAATTTGAGTAGTCCGGTAAGAACGGACATTGAGTATTTAAGGAGCTAAGCGTATAGCCCTCGTATTGTAGGTCCGGCGGCGAGTCTTGTGTATGACTCCGCCCAGAGGCCAAGTAATGAGTATTGAGTATTGCGTACGTATGAGTGAAGTGAGTACTGAGTAAGGAGCGAGCATGAGTATGTAAGGAGTACCGAGTATTGAGTATGTATGAGTAAGTATTGAGTATCGAGTACATATGAGTAAGAAAGGAGTATCGAGTAGTGAGTATGCACAAGTGTGGTAACGAGTACAGAGTAAGGATCGTGTACGAGTAAGGTATTGAACATGGAGTGATGAGCGTGCAAGAGTAAGGAGTAGGTAAGAGTAGAGTAGCGAATATCGAACACAGTACGAAGAGTAATGAACGAATAACAAATACGAATGGTTGACTATCGAACTGTCTTCCTTAGTAAGCATTGAACTTGTATGTGTATGTAGGTATTGTTGTTGTATTGTTGTAGCATGAGTATGTATGTATGCATGTAAAATGAACTCCATGTATATTCGACCCAAAGTAGTCGATGTACCACGGTTAGCACGCGGTATATGCGAAAGTCATATTCAGCGTAAGCTGACCCCCTCGGGGGAACGTTTTTAGTGTGCAGGTACTCGAAGCTGACCACCGTTCGAGAGAGTAGGACGGGGACTGCTATGTAAGCATGGGTAGTTGTATAAAGGATTGCACTTGTAATGTATTATGAAATTGGAAGCCCAAACTGTATCGGTAATTTAAGGATTATAGTATACTCGGTATAAAATTGTATTGACGTTGTAATTGAGTGATGGGTAAGTAAGCAATGGAAAGTATTGTATTGTGTAGTGTACTCGGTATGTTCATATTCATCAGACCGATAGTATGTAGTATTGTAATCCGCCTTGTTAGTCACGTGGGTGACTAACGGCATTGTACACCCGCCGTTGAGTAAGTAATGTCCGCTGTGAAGGTAGGTATTGTACGGTAATGACGGTATTAACGGTAGGGGTGTTACAAAAAGTGGTATCAGAGCGAAGTATCGCTCTGATGGATGAAATACCGAGTTTAGGAAAATACCGAGTTAGGAATTAGAGACTTGGGGCTAAGGGTTGAGTGTTAGCGTGTGAGGTACGCTAGATAGGAACTTCCGCGTGAACCGGAATCCTACAACAACCATACCCCGCCCTCCGCAACCCACGGTATTAAGTTGAGAGAGTAACGCCAGAGAGTTGGAAAGACCTCTCACACTCGGGTAATACCCGATTTGGCAGTTGAAAGTAAACCTGACTAGAAAAAGAACCTGCCATACGGTAGAGTCCAAGCACTGGGAGTCCCGAAGACGGTTCCCGTTAAATGACAAGGACCGCACTTAATGGCGGAGAAATGAAGATCCTAAATAAAGGATAGTGGAATTTATGGCACCAGGGGGCGACATGCTTCGCAGTCGCGAGAACCATGAATAGTCAGCAAAAAGAGAAGCACAATCGTGCAATGAAGAAAGGAAGATGGAGTAACAAGCCGAGACAAGAGAGTCTACGGACTGTAATCTTTGATGATACCAACAACGGTATACAAACCGACCAAGGAATTAGTCGAGGTTGGATTAGTACCAAACCTACATGCCAAGAGACTGTAATAACCGAACAACATAGTTCAGATAACTATGCAAGAAATCATAACACAGACACCTATAGGACCACAACGTGGATCCTAAGGATAAGTCAAGTCTCGTTAACCACCCTGAAGGTGTGAGACACCCGGATGGATGACAATCATGGCAAGTATACTGAGAAGCGACTCAGGAGATCGATCACCCGGATCAAAAGAGCAGAGGGAGATCTAATAAGACCACCAATTATGGATGGAAACGATACCGTAACCGGTATACTTTAACCGAAAAACAACCTACCCGCGCACTTGCCTAGGGCAAGTGCAGCAACTACAAGACAGTTGGAAGACCTTTATCAACCCGCAAATACTTGCTAAAGTACCGCTAGGACGAAAAGAGCAAATATAGGATCACCAATCCTAAGTATCTAAATAATGAAACTTCAGAAAGGCCTAACGGCCCGACCACGGTATTAAGGGCATACCGGCCAGCAAGAAGCTGGACTTGGTCATGACCTCAATCATGGCAAAGCCATGAAGAATTCCTTTTAACACCGAACTGTTATTTCAAAACTCAAATTTTTCTTTCAAAACCACGAACCCTTCTTTTAAAACCTTGGATTTTAAAATCAAACCAACAGAATGACGGTGAGTGTCATTGAATGATACAAGAGGAGTTGAAAATAGAATACTTCACCTAGGCGTGTGATGAACACAACGAGTGTACCCAAATACGGGATGTGGGACGACCGCACTCCGAAGGAGCTTGCGGGCCTGACATGTAGTTAGGTAAGTGGTAACGTGCCAAGACGGTACCCCACGTATGTATACATGTAGTGTACGAAACACGGGAAGTAGTCAACTCAGTTCTACGGACCATAAGTAAATTTAAAACAGAACAACTGGTTACCTCAACCGAACAAAGGAAACTCAGATAAGCTACAAGCTAAGGAGTCAGAAACTCACTTCAGGAGAACCACTAAGAGTTGAAAGTGCAAGAAGCACTAACAACGGGATAAGACATTGGATATGTCTCGAGGATATGAAGGCAAAGCATGATAACCGGAAGGAATACCCAGTCTAAGCGCAGTAAGGCAAATGCCTAACATTAACACAGCAGTGTTCAATGAACAGGATAGAATTCCCAGAACAACTACCACAAACACACAGGGTGATGTTATAAGATACCAGAAATACCATCCATCACCGGAAGGGATATCAAATCCGTTATAACACAAGGAAAAACACCAATGGTCTACCCTAAGAACAGGAGACGTTACAACCCTCAACGGATAACTCAGATCCAGAACCGCAAGGTAGGATAATAAACTGAACATACCCATAAATGTCAGCCAGATGCTACCGTATAATCGGTCTACCCAGGAGCAATCCATAAAGGGGATCAAGTCAACACAGTTGAACGAGATGTCGTGGTAAGAACACCACAATTGGTACGAACATACAGTTAGAACACCGAAGGGATCCCGCTTGACAGGGGATACCCCAAATCAATGAATGGTATCGATCAATACCAGGATACAAAAGGGTTTCCAACGAACGGAAGCATGATGTGACGATCTTATCATGGAGCCCAGTATCAGTTCCAAGCCCAGCGATGGCTTACAGAGAAGTAACCACTTGGGAACGACCTATGATGAGCAGAGCTCTAGGCAATATGGCTAGTAGACCATGAGACTATTACCACACATAACCCAACGGTTGCAAAACCCACTGTGAACCATATGGAAGGCTGTCAAGGACGACACGATAAAAGAGTAACAACCGATGAATGAGGACGCCCCTCATAAAATGTGAAACCGCAAGGGCGGTGAAAACTTGGATCCCAAGAAGGGGATACCATCAGTAACTGCCGGGAAATATATCCCTTTCAGAACTACTAATGTAGTTAAGCTTGAGCATACAATGATTGCCAAGCAATGTGAAATAAGCTTCAACAGCAATTGTTGACGACCAAGGAGTAACCGGTTATAAAACCAATGATGTGCAGGGAGCTCAGGAAAATAAAGGAATACCATATTCTGTACTTGCCAAATACATGGTGCGCAGCAGGCGACCAGTACATGTAAATAATCACCCAATACTATGGAGTTGTTAATACAAATGGTAGACAGACCAGGCAACAAGCCAGAAGTCTACACCAAATGATGAAGCACCACCTGAAAGAGTAACGATCAGTCCTATTGCGATCTCATAAGAGAGTTACTGCCAAGGGTTCACGCCTCTGCACTCTGTAGGACTGAGTGTTTTGGTATTGCACTTGTGTAGTCAATGATCTAGTGGGATAGCTAAGGATATGGAAAACGTAAGTAGTGGTAAATTCTTACTTTCACCAGTGAACATGGCATAAGCCAGCTAAGCAAAAGCTTAGAACAAACCGTGCGGCCTAAGGCCAAAGAAGCACGAAGAGTGCGAAACACACCAACAATCACAAGATGTGAATCCCATTGGAATAAAAGTGAAAGGAGACTTAAGAAAGTCACAAGGACCGACGCATTGGAAATGCAAGGTCATACGAGTAACACTAGTACCAGACAAAATAGTGAGCAGAATTCAGAAGCCACTAACAATAGAGGAAGCACTACAACTAAGTAGTGACTTAACCTCAACCGACAATAAGTCGGAGGAACCAAGTGAATGATCACTACAAAACACAACAGTAGGTATATAGATTGCCAGAGAACTGGCCACAATCTAAAACTCATCGAGTTTGAGCACGGTAAAAGAACACCACACATGGTAACACGTTAAGGATAACAATAAGGGCGAATAACCCAAGTTATCAGGGTCGCGCAGCAGAAGCTAGTGGGCCCAGAATTCTAAGTGAAATACACCTAATGAACAAGAGGTTAATCATTAATGCCTTACAGCCATTCAAGCTAGAACCGAACCCGGTTGAGAGTGAAATAACTCCGATGAAAATCCTTGATGCAGGGACTAACCGGTAATACGGTTAAGACCCGTTGATCAAGGAACATTGTATAATAGACCGCATGGAAACTGAGCCACTCCATGACGGCTGAATGCCTTCGACCAATGTCCAATGTTGACACATGGTAGATTACGTGGGCGTAATCCCTTTTAAGGGGGGTAGAGCGAAAACCGCGAAATGTATGTTTTACGTGATAGGGGCGTAAACTACAATGCGCATAGCGTAAAAGTATTTGTTTTGATGATTGATACTCATGTTACATAAACATTTGTATTCACTCATCGTGTAATTATGGTTATTTGAGAAGCAAGTATAGGAAAAGGAGTAGAGAAACTCCAGGGGAATGAGAACCCCGATTGGTAATAGTATGAGGAATGAGTATGTATGGGAGACTTGAGGAGTATAAATCAGTTTGGAACCGATGTATGTAATGAGTATAAATCGGTATACAACCGATGTATTTTATGAGTATAAATTGGAGTATAGTAAACTAATGGGATATTACACCCATGAATTTCATAAGTATAGTAGTTGGAGATGATGTAGTAATAATTGATGAAATGATTAGTAAGTAAGTGAATCATATAAATTGGAAAATGTATGTGTATGATTACGAGTAGCAAGATTAAAAAGATAGAAAATGAAATGATGTTTGACGAGCTGTCTGTTTGTATTGAGGTGGGAAGTGGAACTTGATTTGATAGCGATCAAGGGAAGCCGAACACAAATTGGAGTGGAAGGATAATTCAACACCAATGCTGATCACATTGGGGTTGAAGGACTCTGGAAGCTCCCTTAAGTGGCCACAATAATAACACTAGTAATAGGAATAATCATCATAAATTGAAACTGGGAGATGTATGCAAAGTTTTCAAAATGAATTTCCAAAACTAAATTGGTACAACGTTTTTCTTCAAACTTGAGAATGAGGATCGGTTTAAAACCGCTCCCACGGGCGCTAGTGGATCTTCCATGCCTAGGCACGGGTATCCGGTCGAAACCATAGGAGGTGAAGCTAGTTTGAGTCTGTGGAAGTGTAGAGTAGTTTGAAACCACTACACCGGTTGTACGGTGACAGTGTGTGATTTGTATTTTTCCAAAGGCACTGGGGCAGCGTAGTCCCGAGTAAGTATGAGTAAAGTATGAGTAAGTAAGTATGAGTAAGTGCCTGAGGATCTCTATATGTGCAAATGAATTTGATCAGAACCAAAGGACCGTAGAGCCAGAAAGCGTAAGTGCCCAAGTCATGACGGCCGTGAACCAGAAAGCGTAAGTGTTCAAACGTGACCGGTACCTGAGGGATCACTCGCCATTGGGGGAGGATTGTACCTAATTGTCTGCGGATGGACCCCCTTGGAGAGAAGTAAAACGGATATTTTTGATTGCTATGCATGCAGTGACATGCTGTTTGGATGCGTAGTATGCATCATGTCAGACATTTGGAGTTTGACAAGCTATATGTAGAGGTCATAACCTTAGCATAGAGCATATGTACAAGTAACAGTATTAGATTCACCAACTTTGAGGGCAAAGTTCTTTAAGGGGGGTAGATTGAAATACCCCGAACTTAAATATGGTGATTAGAATATTTTAAAATGGTATTTACGGGCCTATTAGTGCCTAAGTAATTTTGGTAAGGAAAACAAATCCAAAAGAAATGAGGAAAAACGCTTGGGAAGCGGAAAACGCTAAAATAAGCGTTAAATAACCATAGGAGGTACGAGACCTCGGTTATAGTATCGGAAGGATTCCTAAGGCTTATTCATGCCTAATTAGTATGCGGAAACGATTCCTGAAGAAAACGGATCCGAGAAATGTATTAAAACGCTAAAAGAGTTTTAGCGCACGTTTTTCGAGGAAACCCGAAAATGTGACTTTAAGTGGTCAAACGGACCCGTAAAAATTATAAATCATTAAATAATAATTATTAAGCATTTATGGAAGCTTAATAACCAATAAAGATAAAGAAACGAGAAAATTCCGGAAAACGGGCCCGGTTAGTGAATAGTATCCAAACCGGGTAGAATAACGAGTGTTTTCTATAAAAAATGAAAAACGCTCCAGCTAGTATTACAGAGGGGGCCGGTTTTTACTGGTGTAAACAACTCTCTCTCTCACACACACACAAGTAACAAATAAGTAAATCAAAGAAAGCAAAAAGTAAAAAGTACAAAAGTAAATAACCCCCTCTCTCCTCTTATTCTCTCATTTCTCTTCTCTCTCTCCAACTCCTCTCCCTCTCTCACGATGGAACCCCCTCTCTGCAGCTCTCTTCTTTCTTCCTCCCCTCTTGTTGGCGATTTCAAAGCCCCAAAGGAAGCTCCCATGGCTTCCTCACTTTCTTCCACAAGCTCTAGCTCCATTTGAGCTCCAAATGTAAAATAAAATACATTTTTGAACTCCTCTCTTCAAGCTCTACATTTCTACCTTTTCAAAATCCGAAAATGAGCAACTTCATCTCCATGGGTCTTCCCCATTTGAAGAGAAAAGCACACCATTATGGAGCTTGGAGTCTCCTCTTTCCAACAAGGTAAAAATCTCCATGAAAGACCTCACTTTTCTCCATCTCTTGGTATGGCCAATTTTTGGTCTCTCTCTTTCCTTGTTTTTCCTCTTGTTTTGGATCTTTGCTTCAACCCTTCAATGGTGGTGAGAACACCTTCTTGAACCAAGGGCTAAAACCCCTCCTAAAGCACTCCAAGGTAAAAACCCTAACTAATGGTAATTTAAACCCTTCATTGAATTAGTGAAGTTTTAAGAGATTAGAAGTTTAATTATATTCTCTTTATGAAATTTGGATGTTGGGATGGAGTTTGGCAACTCCATCCCCCACATGGCCGATTTTAGCAAGAAAAAGAGAAGGAGAAGGATTGGAAAGGAAATGAAGGAAATATGAGCTCAAGGTAAGAGCTTCTTCATAATGCTTAAATTCAATGCATTAGTGTAATGGGAATGGGTAACCAAATAAAAGAACCTAAACTATTGTAATAGTAGTGTAGTTAGGAAGTTTTAAGTATTTGGGAACTAGTAAGTGAATTGTAGGCCTTAGGGCCAAGTATGTTGTGAATGAGTATGAGTATTGTTGTCTGATGGAGTATTGATGTATTGAGCTGAATTTATGTTGTATTGTGTGCTGGTAGAACCCTTGTGGTTTGGCTAGAATAGGGATGAATTTGATGAGAAAGGATGTGTGTGGATAAGTAAGGAAAGTAGATGAACTATGGCGAAATTTTAGTAGGAATTGCGTATTGGGAATGACTTGGTGATAGAGAACCAAGGAATGTATTGGGGTTAGTAGAGATGGTTAATGACCATGGATTGGTAATTGGAGGATGAGGATAAAGTATATAAAAATCTGTAGCAAGAAGTGATAGAAATGTATTGGAGAAGCTAGGAAAAATTAGAGTGCAAGATGTAGTGGAATGGATGTTGGACTTAGGTATAGACATGGTTATTCCTTGGAATTGTATTTGGGATGCTAGTAATGGTATTGGTAGTAGAAGTATTGGATGTGAGGATTGAGTTATAAAATCTGTAGCATGAGTGTAACAAAAACTGTTACAAGTGTTGAAGGGAGTGAGGAAAAATTGTGTATATGGATTTAGAAATGAGTAAGGTATTTGGGGGATGAACCAAGGCAATTTTGAGGGCCTAAGTAGTGTTAAAATATGTGGGATTAAGTGTAGGAACAACGGGGAAGTAATGGGTAAAGAAGAGGACTGAAAACAGAAATGAAAACTTAAATACTGGGCCGGACCGACCTTGGGACCGAACTTGCAAGGTCGGCCGAGCCCAGATTTGCAAAGGACGGAAACCTTCTGGAATGGACCGACCTTGGGACCGGACATGCAAGGTCGGTCGCCCAGAAGAATTCCCCGTAATGCGACCTACTGGAATGGACCGACCTTGCGACCGGACTTGCAAGGTCGGTCGACTCAAAACTTTTCCGTCTTGTAAGCTACTGGAATGGCCCGACCTTGCGACCGGACTTGCAAGGTCGGTCGGGCTAAAATTTTCCGTTAAGTAACTCACTGGAATGGACCGACCTTGGGACCGGACTTGCAAGGTCGGTCGGCCCTGTAATTTTCCAGCGTAATTCCTTACTGACTTCGACCGACCATGGGACCGACCCTGGGTAAGGTCGGTCGAGTCAAAACAAAAAAAATATATATATATATGATTAGAGTTATCATATGTATATAAGTATATGCCTATACACATAGGTATATGTAAATGTAGTAATACATCATTAATGGAAAGAAAGGATGAGGAAATGCACATGTGAGTAAGGAAACAAGTTAAGGAAGTTGTAAGTATAAGAACATTAAGTGCACCGGGGTAACGGGGTAAGTAAGGGAGTAGTAAATACTTGCATATCGTATGAGCATAGTATTAATAGCAATGTTGGAAACATTATCAGTGGAACAAGTGTGAACCAAGGAATAAGGGAACACATGGTAAAGCTAACTCCGGTGAAAGGTATGATTTTCTCATGCCCCGTATGCTAACCGAGTTACGTTGATTTGTGTGTTGTATGCCGGCTAATCAAGACTAAAGCATGAAAACGGTTTATTGCCTTACGTTGTATGTCTTGTGAATGTTGTGTGAGCTAACCATTCTTGATTGATTGTATGGCTTCACTTAGTGTGTAGACCGACTCCTAAGTGAGTCTAGTTGGGTAGTGACTCGCAGTAAGAGTCACGTTTTAACCTAATAGAACCATAGAAACACGCTAAATTAACAAACCAATAACCGGTAACACAAATCAAGGAACTCACTAGAATGTGAGAGAGTGTACGGGAGTAGTAACCTCCCGATAACAGTAGGAAAACCGAAACGAATAATCCACAAACCATAAGTAGTGGAAGAGTATAAGTAACCTCTAATAGAGGAATTAATCTTGGTGCAAGACATGAACCATGAGTGTAGTAAAGAATGATGAGGGATCTCCAAACCCCTTAGCAATTAGTCGACCCATTATGAGAGGACCCGACTGATGTAAGTATGCCCCGAACGAGAGAGTATTCGATATGTTGGGGAAACCCTTAAATCTGAGGATACTAGATGGTTATAATTCCCTAAGCTGGTGGAGGTTATCAAGAGAGATACTTCTAGGCTAATCCATGAGATTGTATTATACTCTGAGAGAAGAGTGTTGGGAATTTGAGTAGTCCGGTAAGAACGGACATTGAGTATTTGAGGAGCTAAGCGTATAGCCCTCGTATTGTAGGTCCGGCGGCGAGTCTTGTGTATGACTCCGCCCAGAGGCCAAGTAATGAGTATTGAGTATTGAGTACGTATGAGTGAAGTAATGAGTACTGAGTAAGGAGCGAGCATGAGTATGTAAGGAGTACCGAGTATTGAGTATGTATGAGTAAGTATTGAGTATCGAGTACATATGAGTAAGTAAGGAGTATCGAGTAGTGAGTATGCACAAGTGTGGAAACGAGTACAGAGTAAGGATCGTGTACGAGTAAGGTATTGAACATGGAGTGATGAGCGTGCAAGAGTAAGGAGCAGGTTAGAGTAGAGTAGCGAATATCGAACACAGTACGAAGAATAATGAACGAATAACAAATACGAATGGTTGACTATTGTGAGCCTCGATTTTAAACCCTATCCTATGTGGATTAAGTTGATTAGGATCTAATCGGGTTTTAGGTCCACTTATAACCTAAGATTAATAACTACGTCATATAACAATAATTATTAAAACCTAAGCTAGCTCACTGGAACCTATTATGAGTCGCCACCTAATTTTGACCTAGATTAAATTAGGAAAGGAGAGTTCGGGTTCGGGGGCTTGATATTCGACTTAATTAGGGTTCAATTACTTTCATTACCCCTAGAAGTCGTTTTTCCTCTACTTAGTTTAATTACGGCTTATTACGAGTCGTTTTAAGCTAAGTGCGCGAGCTTCTGTTTTTTTTGTTTTTTAGCATTTTTTGATTGGAAAATAAAAGTGAAAGTTGAAATTACCTAAATTAGGGTTTCGGAGGCAGAATTAGGTCAAATTTTGTTTCCGCCCGTAGCCACGGACCTAATGTCCGTAACCACGGACCCTAGTTAATCTATGTGAAAATAAAAGTCGAATTAAACAGAAAACAAAAAATTTGAAAAGTCCGGGGCCACGGACAGGATGTCCGTAGGCCCGGACATAGTTTAACAAAACCTAAATTTTTAAAATTTTAAAATCCCGCCGCCGTCCGTGGGTGTCCGTGGCCACGGACAACCCGTCCGTGGTCCCGGACCATAGGTCCGGGATCCCGGACCACCCACGGACGGGGGTTTTATGGTGGTTCCCGAAGGTGTTTTCGGCTCAAAATTTATGCACGTGTAGCCTGAAAGGTGTACAATTCGTTAGTAATTGAAAGATTGCAGTTTGAAGTCGAATTATGTACGAAACTTGGCGAACAAGTAACAAGGCAGAAACAAAAGTAATTAGCAATACAGAAGCGTAAAAAGGTTAGTTTGAACCCAAATTTGACAGAGAGTTAATAAGGTCGTGGAGAGTTAGAAAAGTAGAATTGCAACCTGTTTTACCTTCGAATTTAGGAGGATTCTTCACGTCGGGATTCTTCGGAGGCCTCGTTGATGGCGGATCCAGAAGAACTTCGAACCCAGCTTCTGACTCCTTGTTGTTCTTGATGTTCTTCACGTTTTGGTGCTGTTTTGGTGGGGGTTTGATGATGGATGATGTTGTGGGAGTTGAAAAATGTGTTTTGGTGTTGATTTTGGTGAGATTTCGGTGTTTGATCGTGGCTCTGGGGTTCAAAACGTGGAGAGAGAGAGACGGCTGCCTTCTTTGAGAGTCTAGGGTTCTTGAGGTTCTTCTTTGATCATGGGATAAGGTTCCTTATATAGACCTCTTTAAAGATAGAAAAATCCGGTAAAAACCGAGATTTACCGACGTTTTAGCTCAAGGGCTTCCAAAAGGAATTTGATTATGAAATTTCACACATGGGTAAAGGATGATATTTCTGATTTTTCTAAAGTGGAATCGAATTTTTTGGATATTGGAATATTTTTAAATTCAATTTCTCGTCAGATTCAATCAGAAAT
Organism: Limonium bicolor; assembly: GCA_023374045.1. NCBI lineage: Eukaryota > Viridiplantae > Streptophyta > Magnoliopsida > Caryophyllales > Plumbaginaceae > Limonium > Limonium bicolor. The sequence goes on from JAIOTZ010000477.1 coordinate 13,332, forward strand.
TGCTAGAAAATTATTGGAAATTCGAAAAATCAAAATTCCAACGCCATTATGCTTAAAATGTCATCCTCTATCTTGGGTAAAAATTTCAAAGCATTTTGAATTGATTTGACCCTTATTTGGAGGAGAGAAAGCCTGTAGGGGGCTTAGGAGCCTTGAAAAATTACGAAAATGGCCCTGGAGATGACTAAGCTGTCCCTAGCACTCTGAAATGTGCCGATCGATCTGGGAACCCTCACTACTAGCCTATTAGAAGAGACTCACCTCCGGGGGGTTGAAATTTTGGGTATAACAGATTGCCCCCCGTCAACTAGACTTTGTAATGGAAATGAAAAGGCTAGTTGATGCTTGAGTGATACCCCAAATTTTGGATCTTAAAAGACCCCTCGTGCAATTGAAAACCAACAAGTTGTGTCGAGCTGTTCTAAGGCGCTGACTACCTATGAGTAAAGTGGAAGGATGTCGAGCGATTCTAAAGCGTCGGCCACCTAAAGGTAAAAAATGAAATAATGTCAGACTATTCTAAGGCGCCGACTACCTATAACGAATGAGATGATGTCAAGCTATTCTAAGGCGTTGACCACCTATAACGAATGAGATGATGTCAAGCTATTCTAAGGCGTTGACTACCTAAAATGAAATGAAGTATGCCGAACATTCTAAGGGGTCGGGAACCTGTAATGCAAATGTAGATGTCATGCAGAAAAAAGATGATATGATGATGATATGCTAACGATGCTGATGATGATGTTGATGCTGATGATGCTCGGATGCTTCTGGGGACCGAAACCCGTTCCAATGCTCCTGGTTGGTATACTATGGGGACTTATTGCCTCTGCCCACCAACTGGGGTGCTGGGATAACTTCTAGATTACCAAGGGGACTTATTGCCACTGCCCACTAGTTGCTTCTCCCAAGAAGTTGACATAAAGATGGGGACTTATTGCCTCTGCCCCGCCAACTTAGATCACGCTCTATCTCGCACTGAAGATGATACTAGGTCTCGTACTGGTCTCGCACTGGATGATGATGCTCGGCCTCGCACTGATGAAACTGATGGGTCTCGCACTAATAAAGATGATGGGTCTCGCACTGATGATGATGCATGGTCTCGCACTGAAGAAAATGATGGGCCTCGCACTGATGAAGATGGTGGTCTCGCACTGAAGAAAATGATGGGCCTCGCACTGATGAAGATGGTCTCGCACTGAAGAAAATGATGGGCCTCGCACTGATGAAGATGGTGGTCTCGCACTGAAGTCTCGTACTGAATGGATGAAGGAAAAGCTGGCTCTCACACTGATTCTAGGTCTCGTACTGAATGAAGATGCTAGGTCTCGTACTGAAAGAGGAATCTGCAGGGCCTTGCGCCGATTTTAGGTCTCGAACTAAAATGAGTTAGGAAGATATGGTCTCGTGCAAATGATGAAAACTGATTATTGGAGTGCCAAACATGGCAATGATGATAAGATGTATGCAATCAAAATACATGAAAGATACTCGTTCAAACAGGAAACTGTTGGAAAAGGTGGCAATGTTGAGGTGTTGTGCAAAAGTTGTAAAATGCAACTAAAGTGTTTGTTGGAAGCTTGCCAAACAAGAAACTGTTGAAGAATATGTCAAACATGGCAATGCTTGAGAAAGACTCTGCTGAAAAAGGAAAGTGAAATGATCATTTCCTGACTAAAAATTTTATATCCGCAATTTGTTTCTTGAAAATGAACATGTCATTGGTGGAAGTGTGGGTGTTTGTTGTGGTGCTGAAGGCTTTCGCCGGTGTTCAGGATTTGTGACAGACCTGGGATTGGGTTGTGATTTTGGATGGAGGTCAAGGCCAATGACGGGCTTGAGAGTGTGTGTGGTGGTAAGGACTTATGTGTGCCTGTGGTGGGATGGTGGTGCTCGAGCTTTGGGTTTTAATTGGTGTTGACATGGCAATTGTTGGAACCAACAATTGCCCCAGTATTTTCCCTAGGACAATCCGAGCTAGAGTTCATGGCAATCGATCGGAACGATCGATTGCCCCCAGTATTTTCTTTGATTAAACGTGCGAACAAGTCTCATCCTCACAGGGTTGAGGCTTATTCTTTGACGTGGTGCTTCCTAACCTACACTCGATGTGGTCGGTGTTTGCACTCATTTCTCGCTCATGGTCCTAACTTCTAAACCATTGAATTTGATATTTGATGGATTTACGCATTTGATCTGTTACTTTCACGTGATTGGACACACAACTATCAAGTCGGAAGTCTTTAAAGCTTATAACGTGGCCATAGGGTGTGATGAGAGACGACGGGATCATGGAGGGATATTTGAGGTATGTGGAGCTAAAATGGGTGACCAAAGCTGCAACTTGCGTCCTCTCTCAGATTCATCTTCCTTGTCTTGAAGTCGTCTAACTGCTTCATGTTGACGTTGTTTTTGAGCTTCTGGACCTGGACTTTTGGAGTTGTCCTTTACACCATTTCTCTTTTTTTGTCATTTGGACTTCTTCGAGGCACTTCGGGTTCGCCTTTTTGTTTTATCCTTTCTTGACTTTGCCTTTGGGGTTCTTGTGTTTCCCGGTTTTGGGCTTCGAGAGCTGTTTTGACGTGAGCTCTTTGATCCTGTGTCACTTTGGGACCATTTACGGATCACTTCGTCATGCTGATAGCGGCATTGCTTCTTCGGACTGATGATAATGTTATCCGAGAGTCGGGCTCCTTGCTTCCTTTGGTCACCGGGTCGGACATTCATCATTGGCTGGGTTATTTTGTGGGGCTCATAATATTGAAAAGGGATATGCAAAAGGCTCAACGGGGGTGCCTAGGGTTTAATGTCAGGGTTTACAAGCTTTTGGCTATGTGGTGCTGTACCTAGGTGCTTCGTCATTCCTGATAGTTGTATATCCGTTCTTTGTTACTTTTCACAGGTCTAAGCGTAAATTTACAAATTATCTCCTTCGGTCGGTTATACCGTTTGCCTCACCTTTGAATGTGGACTCACCGGAGTCGTGTAAAAATGACACGCTCGTTCACTCATGTTTTTCCACTCAAGACACTCTCGTGAATTTCACTCAGAGACTAGTTCGCACGCGTAAACGAAAGATTAAAGATGACGATCCTGAACTCAATTGCCCCCAGTATTGACCTGGGGTTTATGACAACACTTAAACAGATGTGGATTTTGGAATGCTTTGTGGGTTGTTTGGATATTATAGGGTGAGTTGTGGTGTTTGGTTAGGCATGTTCAAATTTTTAGAAACAAGAGACAAGCCGTTCCATTGCATAGTCAGAAAATGATTGCTTCGCGATCCTTTTCCTTAAAAAACTATTTTGTTTTCCTTCTTTTTTCGATGAATGAAAAATGGTTAGTACAGGAGTTGTGAAAATGGAACTATGATTTTATTTATGAATCATGAAAGAAACGTAAAGATTATAATCAGAGGTGACTGAAAACTAACTAATAAGCTACTAGGAAAATTTGAAGATGCAAGAAAACGATCTGCACACTTAGAAAAATTGGACTCCTTGCTCGAGGAGGTCTTGAATCTTGTGCTTCAATGCTCGGCAATTGTCAGCAGAATGGCCAGGCAACTGATGGTAGTGGCAGAATTGATTAAGATGCCTCCCCAAATGAGTGGTTCCTGGCCGAGGGGCCAGGGGCTGTAGCAGGTTCTCTTCTGAAGCTCTTCAAACGCCTGACTTGGTGCTCGGCCAATGTTGGTGAACTCCCTTTGCGATGAGTCCCGGCGTGGTAAGGGTACTGTCCTAAGGTTTTGATGCGGAGATCTAGGTCGTAGAACCATATTCACTTCTGGGAAACTGCTTTGAGCGCAAGCTACTGTCTGAAGATAAGCCTTTTCTGGTCCTGGCTTAGATAATTTGGAGCCACTGCCGGAGTTTCTTGAGCACTCGAGCTCCAAACCTTCCTTATGAATCCTTTCCTCTAGAATACCGACTTGTCCCATCAACATGTCCAAACTCGGAAAGTACATAAATTTTAGCTCATGGTTGTGTTGTTTTCGCATGTTCTCAATTATCATGCGGATTTGCTCCTGCTCGTCCATTCTGGTAGGCATGGCTGCAGCCTTTCTCCTCCAACGCTTGATGAAGTCAGACATGGACTCACCGTCTTTCTGTCGAGTTCCTGCCAGATCGATTCTGGTGACCTCGAGGTTCTTAGCATACTCGAAATGATTTAGGAAAGCCTCGCAAACCTCCTCGTAGGTTTTGGTATTCATCTTCTGAGTGAGATACCAACGCTGAGGAGTCTCGTCTAGATAGCGTGCGAAAACTTTGGCTTTTTGCATATCGTTGAGCCCCAAGATGGACATTTCTCGGTCGAACATAGCCAAGTGAATCTGTGGATCCGAGGAACCCTTGTACAAAGCGAGTGCAGGCAGCTTCAGCTTTAGGGGAAGAGCAACTTCGGGATACGACGCCGTGGAGAAATAATCGAAGCCAGCTGGTTTGTTGGTTTTCTCTATGCGCTCAATCCTTTTCAAAACCCTTTTGACCTCTGCAGCTAGCTGGTTGTCAGGAACATCCTTCCCCATACGTGTTTGAGGATCTTGGGCCCTAACAGAGTCAATCTCGATGTAATTACGATTAAGATTTTCATCCACAAGCTTTTCCAGAGTGTGCTGGTTTGTCTCCTGGAGATTAGCCTTACTCCTCAGTTCCTCGACAATGGACTCCAAGACCTTGTACCCTTGCAGCACAGCGCGCCAACTGGGCCTCGGTGTTGATCGGATTTCCTCCTTCTGCCATATCTGGATTCGGGCTTGCCTGTTTCCAAGAAGTCCATTATTAGCTAACAAGAGGAAGTGGGTTGAAAGACACTAAGGTGATAATGACACTTCACAAGGTAGATCGAAACAGGCTTAGGCTGAAAGCAAGTGGGCCAAGATACCCAGAAATGAGGTGCTTGGGCTGAAGTATCTCTCAGGCTATGAACTGGAATTTGGACTGAAATGTAAACAGATGGCTTTGATTGGGCCTGAGAGGTGACACCTAGATCTAGGGTTTGGGCTAGGGCCCGGATAAGAAGTCTACCTAGTCTAGAATGAGCCCTTGGGCCGGAATGTGTTTGGGCCTGGAGTAAAGCACATGGGCTGGAATGGTCCCTAAATCACAAATGGGCCCAACTTTCTTTGGGCCAGAGAAGATGGTTGCTAAGCAGAAAAAGATTTTGCTTTCGGGACTTGTGAGTTATTTCGAGTTCAGATGGATTTCCTTTTTATGGGCCTAGAACTAATTGGATAATTCAAAATGGGCCAGAAGAGAAATCACCTAAGTCTAAGCTTTTGGGCCGAAGCCCGAACGACTCACATGTTAAACCAAACAGGGCCTCTGGGCCGCAAACAAATAGAGCTGCCAATTCGTTTTGGGCTAGGTTGATGTAGGAGAAGTTCCTATCAATCTCTAGGCTGGGTAGTGGGCCGATCATACAAGCAAACAAGGCCCACACAAATTCAACATGTCCTCACTAGACGTTTAAGTCAAACCGGGTATGGATCGATCCGGAGAGGTGCTTGGGGCGCGGGCCCAGGTCACCACAAAGGAATAGGGCTTGTACGCTATTCTCTTTGGGCTTCCCCACTCTTTTCACATCACCTGAAGGTGTGCGTCTACGGTCGGGTCTTTGACTGACCAAACAAAGGGCTAGGTAAGGGCACTGCCAGGAAGACGCTTGGGGCTAAAGCCCAGGTATTAAGGGGGTGTGGTTAGACGACACCCTCCTCTTTTCCCCCGCTTATTCACATCACCTAAAAGGTGTGAGTCCCTGACAGGGGACCCTCAAATGGGTCCCGGGGTGAAATTGGTTTGTGTGGACCCTCGCTCTCATATGATGCCAAGGTGCAGAAAATTAAAGTGCGCACGAAGGTAAACAAACAGAGTAATAAAGCCATAAATAAACATTTTCGAGTTAAGCCCTCTTTCTTAAAATTAAACAAGTTAAAATTAAGAAGTTTGTCCCCAGCAGAGTCGCCAGTCTGTGAGCCTCGATTTTAAACCCTATCCTATGTGGATTAAGTTGATTAGGATCTAATCGGGTTTTAGGTCCACTTATAACCTAAGATTAATAACTATGTCATATAACAATAATTATTAAAACCTAAGCTAGCTCACTGGAACCTATTATGAGTCGCCACCTAATTTTACCTAGATAAATTAGGAAAGGAGAGTTCGGGTTCGGGGGCTTGATATTCGACTTAATTAGGGTTCAATTACTTTCATTACCCCTAGAAGTCGTTTTTCCTCTACTTAGTTTAATTACGGCTTATTACGAGTCGTTTTAACTAAGTGCGCGAGCTTCTGTTTTTTTTGTTTTTTAGCATTTTTTGACAGAAAATAAAGTGAAAGTTGAAATTACCTAAACTAGGGTTTCGGAGGCAGAATTAGGTCAAATTTTGTTTCCGTCCGTAGCCACGGACCTAATGTCCGTAACCACGGACCCTAGTTAATCTATGTGAAAATAAAAGTCGAATTAAACAGAAAACAAAAATTTGAAAGTCCGGGGCCACGGACAGGATGTCCGTAGGCCCGGACATAGTTTAAAAAAACCTAAATTTTTAAAATTTTAAAATCCCGCCGCCGTCCGTGGGTGTCCGTGGCCACGGACAACCCGTCCGTGGTCCCGGACCATAGGTCCGGGATCCCGGACCACCCACGGACGGGGGTTTTATGGTGGTTCCCGAAGGTGTTTTCGGCTCAAAATTTATGCACGTGTAGCCTGAAAGGTGTACAATTCGTTAGTAATTGAAAGATTGCAGTTTGAAGTCGAATTATGTACGAAACTTGGCGAACAAGTAACAAGGCAGAAACAAAAGTAATTAGCAATACAGAAGCGTAAAAAGGTTAGTTTGAACCCAAAATTTGACAGAGAGTTAATAAGGTCGTGGAGAGTTAGAAAAGTAGAATTGCAACCTGTTTTACCTTCGAATTTAGGAGGATTCTTCACGTCGGGATTCTTCGGAGGCCTCGTTGATGGCGGATCCAGAAGAACTTCGAACCCAGCTTCTGACTCCTTGTTGTTCTTGATGTTCTTCACGTTTTGGTGCTGTTTTGGTGGGGGTTTGATGATGGATGATGTTGTGGGAGTTGAAAAATGTGTTTTGGTGTTGATTTTGGTGAGATTTCGGTGTTTGATCGTGGCTCTGGGGTTCAAAACGTGGAGAGAGAGAGACGGCTGCCTTCTTTGAGAGTCTAGGGTTCTTGAGGTTCTTCTTTGATCATGGGATAAGGTTCCTTATATAGACCTCTTTAAAGATAGAAAAATCCGGTAAAAACCGAGATTTACCGACGTTTTAGCTCAAGGGCTTCCAAAAGGAATTTGATTATGAAATTTCACACATGGGTAAAGGATGATATTTCTGATTTTTCTAAAGTGGAATCGAATTTTTTGGATATTGGAATATTTTTAAATTCAATTTCTCGTCAGATTCAATCAGAAATTGCTAGAAAATTATTGGAAATTCGAAAAATCAAAATTCCAACGCCATTATGCTTAAAATGTCATCCTCTATCTTGGGTAAAAATTTCAAAGCATTTTGAATTGATTTGACCCTTATTTGGAGGAGAGAGAAAGCCTGTAGGGGGCTTAGGAGCCTTGAAAAATTACGAAAATGGCCCTGGAGATGACTAAGCTGTCCCTAGCACTCTGAAATGTGCCGATCGATCTGGGAACCCTCACTACTAGCCTATTAGAAGAGACTCACCTCCGGGGGGTTGAAATTTTGGGTATAACACTCTTCTTTTCCTATTTCAGGTACAAAGAGCTGGAAGCCGTTCGAGAGTAGGACGGGGTAGTCGTTGTACATGGGTAATCATTCAAGTTGTATATATACTGTAGGTGTAGTAAGACCGAGATTGTTATCGGCATCAGTTTGTAAATGCTCGGTACAGTTAGAAGGTAGGTGTATGTTTTGATGTTAATGGAAAGGAATAATAATGTGTAGTCGCTCGGGAATCTAGTCCATCAGACCGGTACAATGTTTATGTAATAGCCTTGTTAGCCACGTGGGTGGTTAACGGCGTGTAACACCAACGAGTTAAGTAATGTGAAGTAGTATATTTTCCGCTGCAAGATGTTGTTATGTGTTTGTTGTTGGTTGGGGTGTTACAAAAAGAGGTATCAGAGTGAAGTATCGCTCTGATGACTGAATTACTGAGCTTAGGAAGTACCGAGTTAGGATTTTAGTACTTGGGGTTAAGGGTTGAGTGATAGCGTGAGAGATACGCTAGTTAGGAATCACCAGTGTGTACTGGAAACCTACAATATCCATCCCGCCCTCCACAACCCTTGTTTTATAACTTGGGAAAACAACGCCAGAGAGATGGAAGTCCACTCCTACTCGGGAATACCCGATCTGGCTGTTATTAAATACCTTTAAAGTACGGAAGACCTGTCATACAGTAGATCCCGAAAACTGGGAATCCCGGAGACGGTTTCCATCTGAACAATGTTAACCGCATTTAATAGCGAAGAATGAAGAATCTTGTGTATAGGAGAATAGAATTTCTGGCAACCTGGGTCGACATGCCGAGCAGTCGAGGATAACCAGCTTGCAACGCACCGACCGTGCAACAGGCAAGAAGTGGATTAGTGAAACCCGAGACAAGTGTCTACGGAACCACAGTTGTTAAATGATACACCAACGGTATACCAACCGATAAGGATCTACAACGTGGTGCCCAACCTGAGACAAGTCTCAGTAACCGCGACAAATACGTGGAACGGGCTACGAAGAGGAAACAATACAAGAAGGAAGGGGACTCCAAGAATGGGAGACACCCCAGTTGATAATTATTATAATACAGTGAGAAGTTACCCAGAGGGTTATTGTCGAGATAGTAAGATCAGTGAGGGCCAACAAGGCCACTGATGACAGTGCGGGTAAAAACAATACCACAACCGGTATGTGTTAAACCGATAGCCAGTAGCATGGCGCACTTGCCATAGCAAGTGCTACTATAATAGGGCTGTTCGGGAAATTTATAACCACTACAAAGTACTTGGTAAAGTACCATAAAGTTAAATGTGATCGTCATAACAGTGGAAGGGCCTGTTAGCCTAACCTCTGTAATTGTAAGTACACCAGTCAGCAAGAAGCTGGACTTGGTTAAGGTAAGAAGATGTTGTGAGACCATGAAAATTTTCTTTCAAACCCAGATTTATTCAAACTCTTTTCCTTCAAAACCAGATTTTCATTCAAACCAACACTTCTTTCTAACCTTCTTCTAAACCAAACCAGTAAAACCAAGGGCAATTGATAAGAATTCAACAATGGATAAACCTTCCCTCGATTAAGTTCGGGAAGCATGGAATGAATATTGTCAAGGGACAATATAAGGGAGTTGACAACAGAATACTTCACCTAGGCGTGTGACGGACACTATGAGTGTACCAACTGAATTGTGGGACGACCGCACTCCAATAGGAGCTTGTGGGCCTGACAGACCAGTTTATGGGTTAGTTGGGTAAGTAGTAATGTATTAGTAGGGTACCCCACATATGTATACGAGTAGAGTCCGAAACAGGGGAAGTAGTCGACTCCGTACTACGGTCAGCAGTGTAAGTCAAACAAGAGCTAAGGATTACCATGAATGGTTGAAGTAAAGGATCTTAGTTAAGTTAACGAAGCTAAAGGAATTAGTGAATTCATTTCAAGGAAATGTTTAAGAGTCAGGGAATACGAAGTGCACTGACTGTTATGTAAAGACATATCATATGTCTTAAGGATCCTCAGGGATAAACATGTTAGCTGGAACGGAGACCCAACTTGTGCATGGCAAGGCAAATGCCTAATATGGACACATTAATGTGCAATGAACGGGATGAAATTCCCAGAATGAGTACCTACACTACCAGGAAATGTTGATCTTCACAGAAGGAGATAATGAGCCAGTCAAGAACGCAAACGGCGTGGCTAACTGAGTATACCAATAAGTGCGAACCTGATGTAATGGCATAACTTAGCAACACCTAGGAGCAATCCTTGAAGGGCGTTCGCATCAACAATTGTTGCATGAAATGCACGACAAAAACACAAGGGTTGAAACTAACACCCAGTTTAGACATAAGTAGTCAGGAGACGGACTGACAAACCTAAGGGGCATCCCATGAAAGGAAACAGAATGCAACGACCTTGTCATGGAGCCCAATATTGACATCCGAACCATGTAATGTTGTACAGAGAAGTACATGTGTGTGGACAGCCTACAATGAGCACAGCTCAAGGCAGTAAGGCTTATAAGCCACAAATAAAATGTGTTATATAAATTAGACTGATTGCAGAAGTTTATGTTATATAAGTGAATAGAGTGGAGAACGAACCACTGCACTAAGAGTGGGGATACCTCTCGATGCTGTGAAACCGCTGGAGCGGTAGTTATGTGAACCAAGCTCAAGAAATATGTTAAGGATGGACAATATTATTATTATCTGAGAGCAGTTAGTTTAGCAGTATGTGTGTATAAAGTGAAGTACCGAGCTGAATAATGCCGGCTTGTGATTCGAATGATCAATGCTTAAGGAGCATTCAGTAGTCATCCAAGTGAGTGATGAACCATAATACGAATAATGTAAGTATGTGTGTGGAAGTTAATGTGACAGTAAATACCATGTAAGTTAGTGTTATGCAATTAGTAATAGCACGGTTCGCACCAAGCGACCGTTGCATAAGTATTGTTGAATAATAAGGTGGTACATGAGACCAGTTATGAGTTAAACTCAGAGGAGATGCTAGGTAAGCAATGTTAAATAGACTGGGCAATAAGCCAGTGGTAGGTACTATGTGATGAGGAACTTAGTGTGAATTCCATGGCGAATCGCATAAGGGATTTACTGTCAAGAGTTTACGCCACTGCACTCTGTATGACTGAGTGTTTTGGTATTGCACTTGCGCAGTAATGATCGAGTGGGATAGCTAGGAATTGGAAACATGTTAATTGTGGAGCAATAATGTTATAATGGCCGATGGATAGGAAATGCAAGGCCGCACCAATAAAAAAGTGCTTGTACAAAACCAAATGTGGAGACATGATTAACAGTAAGTGACTACAGTAGCACTAACTGCCAAATATCGGTATGGAATATACCCCAAATGTTGTAAATAGCTGAGAGAGCACTACACACTAGGTAGTAGCTCAATCTCAACCGACAGTAAGTCGGAAGGGAACAAGTCAATCATTGTGAAATACATAGCTGTACACACAGTAAATTGTTATGGAAGTGGATAGAAAGTTTATAACTCACCGAATTCGCTAACGGTAAGAGATACCACGCGTCGGTTGAGAAACCATTGTTACCAAGATGAAGGTGACAATTGGGGATGTACAATACAGTAAGAATAACAAATGGGGCAATTAAGCTCTATAGTTATTAGAAATTTCGCAGCAGAAACTAGTGAGCCAGTGATTCAAGTGTTGAATGTACATGGTGAACATGAGTGAATGGCTAATTATTAACGCCTGGAAGCCTCGCAGGCCAGAATCGAAACCAACTAAGAGTTTAAACAAACTCCAATGAGAATTCTTGGTTTAGGAACTAAACCGCCAATATGGTTAAGATCCTCTAATCAGAATCCATTGTATAATAGACCGCGTGGAAGTTGAAGTACTTCACGACGGCAGAACGTTTTAAACCAATGATTAAGTGATTGATTACGTGGGCGTAATCCCTTTTAAGGGGGGTAGAGCGCAAAACCACTTAGTGTGAATTACCGTACAAGTGTACGTAGTGTACGTGACTTATATTGTGCATAGCACAAAGTTATTGTTTTAATGATTGGTGTGTGTGTTACGTAAACATACACATTCATTCATGGTTTAATAGTGGTAATTGCGCACAGAAGTTGCGAATACCATTGTGATAAGTGTGTTGATTTGTTAACAGTTGTGTGTGATGGTACAAGTGTGGGAGTAGAGGAACTCCCGGGGGAACAAAACCCCGACAGTGTATAAATGTGAAACTGTGTGATGTATTTTGATAAAATATATGTGTATATATACTATATAGTGATTCATGAAAGGGTATGAGACCGATATAAAACCTAGTGAGAATAAGATTCCCTATGTAACAACATTAAAGTGAATGGAAATAACTGATAGACGAAGTTCTATCCCTTGGAGATGTATGATCATGATTAGAATGATTAAAAAGATAGAAAATTGGAAATGAGTGATTTACTTGATACTTGAAATTGGAGTGGGAGGTGGAACTTGATTTGCATGTGATCAAGGGAAGCCGAACACAAATAGGAGTGGAAGGATAGTTCAACACTGATGCTGATCACATCAGGGTTGGATAATTCTTGAAGCTCCCTATAAGTGGTCACAAATAACCACGCTAAGAAAAGAAGCAAAGAGCATAAGTTGGACTTGGAGTTGTGTGTGTTTTCAAAAGGATTTTGAATTGGTATTTATAAAACATCGATAGATACTTTACATAATTAAAGTTCTCTTACTTAACCTCACAAGGAAAAATTTCAAATTTAAGTGATTGTTTTGATCTCCTAAAGGCACGGGGACGGAAGGTGTCCATCGCGACCGGGTTCTGCGGGATCACAGTGTATATCAAAGATATTTTTGATTGTTATACATGCTATGACATGTTGTGTGGTATGTGTAATAAATGTTATTTTGACTTTGATCTCCTAAAGTGTATGCTATTAAGACCTATGAGTCTAAATGTGTTGTGTTACATAGACCTATGTGTCTAAATGTTGTTATGTTACCCAAGACCAGAGAGTCTAAGGGTTGTTATGTATGTGTAAATGTTGTTAAGATACCCGGACCATTGAGTCCGAGGTTATCTTGTGAATATGTCATGTTATGTATGGATGTGAATGTGTTACCCGGACCATTAAGTCCGAGGTTGTGATGTAAAGTGTGTTTGGTTATGGAAGTTTTATTTCTATAAGTAATCCCCGTATTCTAATCCAAGATGTATGGGAAGTGTAAACTTCGAGGACGAAGTTCTTTTAAGAGGGGTAGATTGAAATACCCCAAACCTTGATATGTGGTTTAAATATTAAACTATGGTAAGTAAAGGCAAAAAGTGCCTTAGAAACATCAGTGAACAATTTAAACCATAGTAAAATGCAATAAAGCACTAAGATACAGTTTGAGCAAAAATATGCTTTAAACTTGGAGTGAACTTGGTTAGGACCCAAAGAGCCTACCAAGACTTAATAATATTCAATTATGATTAAATAAGGCAAATTAAGTCCTTAGGAAACCTTGGTAGACAATTAAACCAAACAGAACACAAGAATATACCTTAAAGTCAATAAGAGCAAAAATGTGCTCTAAGCTTGGAATAAATTTGTATAAGACCTAATGGTCATAATTATACCTTATAAATATGTTAATGAACATATTAAATCAATTACCAAAGAAAACCAAGCTTGAAAACAAGTTAAAACACAAAAAGTGCTTTAAGGAGTCTTAAAGCACACTTTTGAAAAATTGTCTTGTAAATGAGTTTTGAATGGCTAAATGTCCATCATTACTCTTTAATTAACATGTGTACTATATAGTATCACATTTGGAAGTCTATATCAATGGGAAATCAAAAATTTCACATCTATGTGCCTTGTTTTAGTGAATAGTAACTAAAATAAGCTAGTTTGTAACATATGTTGTTATAAGTAATTAAATTGGTCAACAAAGACTATCATACCCCTAGACTACTAATGGGGGCCGGTTTTTGTTATGGTGAGTCACCAACATGTAAAACAAATCAATTAAGGAAAGGAAAGAAAAGTAAGTAAAGGAAGAAAGTTACTTTATAACATAAATATCTTCCAAAAGCAAACTTACATTCTCATTCTCTTCTTCCTTCTCATTTCACACGGTTCTTCCTCCCTTCATGCTCTCTTCTACGGTTTGCAATAGTACCACACCAAACTTTAAGCTTTGATCTCTTGTAACTCCTAGCTCCATGGTTCAAATTCAATTTCAAGACCACCATTCTTCTAGTGGGAGCAAGCTCTACACTTCTATCTTTTCTAATCTTCAAAATCCTCATTTTGGTGCCAAGGAGATTCACCATTGATGGAGCTTGACTTCATCTTTTCACACCTTGTTGTTCTCCTTTGCTTCAAGGTAAGGAAACTCAAAGAAAAATGATGTTTCCTTCATGTTTTGTGTTGTCCGAAAATTCACCTCACAATGGTGTTTTCACCTTGCTTGTTTTAGCTTCATTTGAATCTTCCAAGGGCTAGGAGGAGTCCTCTCTTGATACTTATTCAAGCTCTCTTTCCATTCCAAGGTAAAACAATCATTTTAATACCTTAAAACAATATATGTAACTAGGGTTTACAATGAGATGAAGCATAATGCTTGAATGCTCATTCTATTTTTTGTACATTGTATAGAAGTTGACAAACAACCAAACGCCCTCCCGGTTTTACAAGGAAACAAGGAAGAAGTTTGTGAGGAAAAAGAGGTAAACAAGCTATCTCAATGTAGTTTAAATGCCTTAGGAAAATGAGCTTGATTTGCTTGATAAAAATACCTAAGGAGCCAAAGGTGGAAGACCTAGTAAAATGTTCTTAAGGAGATTATTAAAGGGCATATGTGTTGTTGTATGTAATTGCAGGTCAAAGGCAATATTTATGTGGGAAATTCAGTGTTTAAGGTTTATGTTATTTAAGGGCCTAAGTGCCAAGCAATTTAAGTTTATGCACTATATTGTGATGTAGTGTAAGATTTGGTGAAGTTTTGTGTGGGAGAAAGTTCTTGATGGATTTTAGGTGTTCTTGAATGAAATAAGGTAAAAACCTAAGTGTTTGGATGTGTGTATATACAAGAGAAGCTATGGCAAAATTTGGAAAATGTGTAAGAAGTTCTAAGTGCTTTAAATAAGTTTTGGTGAACTAGGAAGTGTTAAAGGTGAACAAATGTTTTACTTGGGAAGAAAACATGTATTAAGGTGATTTAGAGTGATACAAGGATTTAGGTATTATCTTGGAGGTTCTAGGAATTCAATGTGTGTTTTTGAGAATGTATTTAAGTCTTGGAGAAGTTTGTTTAAGGTTTAGGAATGTTGATGTACAAGGAAGAAGTGATGTTTAAGTAAGATGTGAAAAAGGAGATTTAGTTAGTAAGAAAAGAAGTTTGAGAGATGATGTTCAGGTGTAGAGGAAACACCTTGGTATAGTGGTCATTATTGGTGAAATACCACTTAGATATCTTAAGGAGAAAACATTCCAAGTGCTAAGAATTTTGCAAGAAATTTGTGAATGATAAAATGGTTTTGGCGAGTGATTTAAAGAGTTAAGCATATGGCTAAAGGTGTGTTTGAAGTGCAAAATGATGTTAGAACACATTAGGAGGCTTAAGGAGAAGTTTGAAGGAAATTTGACAAAGTTTGGACAAACTCTGATGTTGTCCGACCCAGTGGTCCGACCCAGTTGTGGGTCGGACAGCTCTGTTTAGTCACCTGTTGGAGTTTCTGGAATGGTCCGACTCAGAGGTCTTCGGTCGGACATGGGTCAGACATGTGTGCTCTAAGTCTCTGGAATGGTCTGACCCAGATGGTTGGGTCGGACATGGGTCGGACAGGTGTATTTAAAAGACGGGAAAAGTTTCTGGAACGGCCCGACCCAGTTGTGGGTCGGACGGTGGGTCGGACGGCCCAAAGTAAAAAAAATTTTTTTTTAAGGTATAGAATGATGGGGAATATTAAGTAGTGATGTTATAAGATTGTTAAGGACATGTTAAGTGAGTTATAATGACAATTTGGTGAGGGAAAAGTTGAATCAAAATATAAAAGTAAAACAAGTCAAAATATAAAGTTGTGTAACTAAGTTAACGGGGAGAATTTATAAGCATTAGACATTAAATAATCATGCTACCCCGATGTTAATAAAAGTACATGTAATGTTATCAGTTGTTCGAGAATTGCTCGAGGAACATAAGTGGATGTGGTAAAGTGGACTCCGGTGACAGGTATGGTTTTCTTGCAACCTGTGTCCTACCGGATTACACCAGCTTGTATGCCAATGTGTTTTTCTGTATGTTTGCCACGTTGTAAGATAAAACATGTAATGAGTTTACAGTAATTCATTTATGTGGCGTGTTCAACTCCGATACCATTTAACCTCGGAAGTGTTAACCTTAGTTAACTGAGTCTAGGATCACATGAGAGTTCGGTATTCGGATTAAACGACCCGAACCATGGGACGTTCTAACCACGGCTATGCGTGTGTTAATTGTGTGATATGTGTATGTGAATGTAGGGATCTCCCTTGTATGTTTAACCCAGTTGTAATACTGTATGGTGTGTAGATGTGATAGACTCCATAGTGGGGTCCTAACTAATATCTAAAAGTAAGTATGTACTAACAGTGGTGAGGAATCCGGTTAGGCCGGTCACGCGTTGTTTGGGAGTGGGTATCCTTCTTAGCCTTACCCTTCTCTCTGTTATGGTTGTCTCCCTCACGGGTTATGATCTCCCATTAGCTTATTCCAAAGCTTAGCTATTCTGACTTATGATCGGTTTAGGGGGAACATGTGTTTGTGTGGTGTGTTCGGGCCTCCAAACCTAAACCATCTTAACTTAAGTTACTTGTCCGACTATTAGGACAGTAATGAGTGTTGTTGTTGTATAACGAGCTTATCATGAGGGTGACTTCATTCTCTAGGCTCACCAGTGAATTAACAATGTTTGGGTCGGTTCCTAAGAGGACCGTTCCCGTTATGTTATGTGATGTTGTTGTAATGCAATTTCTATTGCGATGTTATCATGTGCACGTCGAAACGTGAAAAGTGTTGTTATGTTTTGTTATGTGAGGAATGTTATATGTTGTATAATGTGGAGTGTGCGGATCCCGGAAATGAATCCCAGTTTGTGATAAGAGGCGTTTAAGGATAACCTGATTTATGGGTAAGTGTCGTCTATTAAGGAAGTAGCTCCATTAGAGGAGGAACACTCTAGGGATAATGAATTCCATGAGTGACTTATCAAGTAAGGATGTACTATCCGTTTGTTGAGCCCATTGAGGCGAAATGTTATGTGTTGTGTGTTTACAGTTACATGCATGATTTAAATATAATCAACCTCATGCTAAGACGACAATTAGTTGTGCGTGGCCCGGTAGCATGTGGGTTGCGGGATTACCATACCAGCAAAGGTGCTGAGCCCCTTGGGGGCCACCCTTTCTCTTCTTTTCCTATTTCATCTACAAAGAGCTGGAAGCCGTTCGAGAGTAGGACGGGGTAGTCGTTGTACATGGGTAATCATTCAAGTTGTATATATACTGTAGGTGTAGTAAGACCGAGATTGTTATCGGCATCAGTTTGTAAATGCTCGGTATAGTTGGAAGGTAGGTGTATGTTTTGTTGTTTGGAAAGGGATAATAATGTGAAGTCGCTCGGGAATCTAGTCCATCAGACCAGTACAATGTTTATGTAATAGCCTTGTTAGCCACGTGGGTGGTTAACGGCGTGTAACACCAACGAGATAAGTAATGTGAAGTAGTATATTTTCCGCTGCAAGATGTTGTTATGTGTTTGTTGTTGGTTGGGGTGTTACAGGAACCGGCATTAGATACAAGAGGATTAAGAGGAAAATAACAAAGCGAATATAGACCTAGAGTAAAGGAGTAACCCACCTCCTTAGAAAAATTCTTCCTAGAGTTCCTTCTCTTTCGTTTCCTTCCTGAGTTAGTAGTACCATCCTTTTGACTAGGTGCATTTTCCTTGCTAATGGGTGGTTCCACTCTAAAATCATTCAACCACTTCACCACCAGAATAACTTGCTAAATAGTGGTCATTGACTTCCATTGGAGCTTGTTTTGGGCCCACAATTTTATCCCCCTTGGAAAATGATAAGCTCTACATTTCTCATGCATAACGGGCAAGTCTCTCATGATCGAGTTGAACTTCACAATGTATTCACAAATAGTCTCCATCTGCGACAAATCTATAAGATAGTTTCTTGCCTGCAAATCAGTATCTTACGGAAAAAACTGAACTTTAATGGCCTTTTTTACTTAACCCCAAGTGCTCATGAAAGGTTTTCCACTCACGTAGTCGTGGTCAAGTTTTGTCCTCAACCATTTCTTCGTGTAACCGTCAATGTACGTCTTAGCAACAATGAGCTTTTGATCATTCAGAGTTGTCTTTGCCTCGAACCATTCCTTCATGTCATAGAGGAAATTCTTCAATAACTTAGACTCTCGGCCACCCAGGTACGACGTTGGACGAATCTCACTCTTTCCAGGAGCTCCCAAGTGCTTATGAAGCAAAGCCTAACGCTCATCATTTTCTCTTTCCATCCACTCCAACCGAGACGCCTCTTCTTGTCGGACGGCTCCTGGTTCAGATTCCCCAAGCCAGGACCTTCTCTACTCATAGAAACCCTTCGACTAGGATCCTGACTCGATTCCATCCGATGTATCGAGTCACCCGGGACCATGATCATGCCCTTCATTCTAGAAGCCCCTATCGTTAGACTCTCTAGAGAGATCAAGACATTGGTGTTCACCTCAAGAGACTTGGGATCACGATCTTGTATCCCTAGGACTCGTTTCACAAGGTCCAAGTCACTAGCAAGAGTTACGGTCCGAGATTTAGCCCTACTTATAGAGGCCATCGTCTAGTCCAGCTTACATCAATGTAAGCTTTAACTCTCCACTAAGTAGCTTCAACTTACACGCTTTGTGTGAGCAGTTAGACGTCAAGCCTGCACAAACAACAACACGACCCTTAGCTCTGACACCAAAATTATAATGTACAACCTTCAAATTAAAAAATTTCTCATGACATGACATTAATCAAGCACGTAAGCACACAGAAAAGCATTCACAGGAACACAAGTAAACTAGCATGCAAGTTGACAAGGTTAACACCACCGGCGCCAGGCACAAGGTCGGACCAGCCTAACTCGTATGTCTGTCTTAGGTGGGGCAAAAACCCATGCCACCAGACAACCACCACCTTAGCTTGACAAGGACTAGGAGTAGATTTTAACCTCCCAATGGCGAGCTCTCGACATCGACTCACTTGTCCCGACACAAGACTGCGAGACTAATGGGGCTGGGTCTTGATTGCTTATTCAACACCGTCACTATGAACCAAGCCCAATTCCAAGGGTATCGATACCAAACCACTAGCCAGTAATGAGACTCAACCCTAAGGGCAAGTCTAGGGTTACTCAAACTCGAAGAAGTAGTTGACCCAAGGGTTGCCTCTAGGAGGAACCCTGTACTGTTGATAGAGGGTTCTAATATGGGCTACATAGAACACCCACGTATCCTTAACAGGCTTCTTAGATGCTTCACCCATCGCACCTTACTTATAAAGGGACTAGGTGCCGACAAGGTGTCAAGCATCTTGACAACTGCGCATCATGATCGCTGACACAATTATTAAGGAAACGTGCTACTCAAAAGTGCAGCTAGCTCACAACCCTACAACCTGGGTCTAGATCCTTGCTAAAAAATTTTGTCCGATAGGGGTTTCGCATCCCCAGTATCCTTGAAAGGGAACACAAAGATGTAATACATGGGTGGCTGAACTCATTACAACATGAAGACAACTTAATAGAATATGACTACCTCTTTTATTCATAAAACAACTTTTATACATTTGATGTCATTATATCCAATAATGCGACAAGCTATACTACAAAATATGGGATGTGTTACAATTCTCGTCTCTGGAATGAATGCGCTAAGCTGAGTGACCCCATATTTTACCAAGTGTAAGGCTCTTGCTAGTGTGGGAAGCGAGGCTTTGTCATTTGGGCAAGGAATGTGTCTCGCTGGCCCAACGTCCAGGCCGTTTCACGAGGTTAGCGAATGACACAGCGGTGACAAGTGATGGGTTCGAGTCCCTGACACGTTCTCATGCACAAGAACCTAAGGAGGTGGGCAAGTCTAGGACTTAGCCCGTGAGCTAGGTCACCAAGAATGAGAAGTGGGTGGAAATAGCTTTGTGCTAACTTGTGGTGTCATGTCGGTAGCTGGGCTACGACGGACATGACCAGACATCCTACGGTATGTGAGACCGAGGTGGGTCATAACCGGGTCATGACAAGGGAAAAAAGCGAGCGACAACACGAGCGCGGTTGTCTTGACAAGTAGGAGTCTCAACAAGTAGTTGTCACGACTAGGCACGACATCGTATGACACGAACACTGGTTGTGCTAGGCACGGGCGTTGGCTGTAACTAGATGCGCGGGGCAATGTCAGGAGACAAGAGCGCTAGCACTTCTCGACACGGGTGTTGGCTGTGCTGGGCACAAACACTGGCTGTGACTAGGGCGCGAGGCATTGAGTGACATGAGCAACCTTTGACACTGGCGCTGGCTGTGAATGACGCGGGCACTGGCTATGAGGCGCGTGGTCAATGTCGAGGTAAGGCGCGGGTGCGTGTCATGGGCATACCTTGTTGATTTTCGAGTCACACGGGCAATGCCAAGGTGCGCGCGCGGGGCACGCGAGGGCAAGGATGTCGTGGCGTCGAGGACAAAGCACGAAAGGGCAAGCGATGCAAGCAGCGAGTGTCGGGAGCGCTGGGCGTTAGGACACCCTGGGGCACGCTGCGGGCACTGGGTGCCAAGGCAGCAATCAGGGGCACGGGCGCTAGGCACCGTGGCACCCGAAACCCTAATTTCTAGGGTTTTACCCGAAAGTCCCAAAAATCCCTATTTTTATGGGATGCTCATTGGATTTGGTTATCTTGGAGATACTATAGCCTAATGTTCCCTTATGGGAAAATATCTCTGGAAGCTGGTAAAAGAACATATATTAACTGGGTTAATTTATGTTGGAAAGAGGAAATGCCTTTCCATGGGAAATTAAGTTTACCTTGGTAAAAACATTTCCAAGAGATATTATCTTGTTGGTTTTATTCTTGGCTGGGCTAGGAATGTTCCAAGATAATGTTTATTGATTTATCTGGGATAAATCAATGCTTATCTCTAGCCTAAGGTGGTTAGGATTATTTGCTTAAGTGGGAAGCAAGTTGTTCCTAAAATTAAGGAAGAGATTGAGACAAATCTCAATTAATTAAGGCGTATAGGACAGCCTTATCTCCTTCGTTGTGGGCGGCACTTTTATAGGAAGTTGTTGAGATTTTATCTCCATTGGATAAGGGCTTATGTGCCTTATCTCTTCCTAGTGCCATGTGCTTTAAATTGTGGAAGGTAGTTGAGAGAATCTCTCGACTGATTGAAGGTGTCTGGGTCAGTCTTATTCTTCCACCAAGGCGGCACCTTTTTAGGAGGGAGTTGAGATTCCCCCTCCTCTAGATAGGAGGCACCACCTTTATAGGATGGTTGTTAGTTGGCACATTCCTTGGAGAGGATAAAGGAATCGGTTGCAACTAACTAGCAAGAGAGGTGTGTGGGAATTGTTGAGATGTTTAAGGAGAGGGAATAAAGGAGTTTGTTACCCTTATTATCTCACCCGAACAAAGAGGCCTATATAAGGCTAGTGAGATCATTTTGGGCGGAAGCTAGTCGTTGTTGGACATTGGATGCTAACGCACGCAAAGCATTAAGAAGGCTAGAGCACTGAGAATACTTGCGCCATGATCTCACAAGGTTGTGGTGGAACTAGTTACTGCAACTTGGGCGGTATTCTCATTCTTGAATTCTTTGGTTCAAACACGTAAATGTTCCAGCTTTATCACTCCTTTGGTGTTTTGGAGTGTGTGACGTCTAACTTGGTAAAGGTGTGGAGGTAGAACTAGGTGTAGCCGGTCACAGGGAGTATTTTTTCGTGTGACACGATGACACATATCTACCATTCGGACGTTTTGACTTCCGGGCCTCAGATAGAATGCCCGATACTGCAACTCTAGTCTCCAATCACTCAACTCTTCTGTACATCGTCCATTCCCTTGCTGATACAAGATGTCGTGCTTGTCGTCGTGCTGTACGGCTCTGACGTGCGGTTGCTGCTCGACGGTAGCGTCTGGGATCTCGAAGCGGTCTGCTCGACTCGCTTACTGTGGCCTCTTCGGACTCTCCCTCATCTTCACTTGGATTCTCCGAGAAGTTGCTGCGCCCTTGCTGAAACAAATACCTTGTAAACCCCCCTCTCTAAAAACTCAATTTTGACATTACTTGAAAATTTTCTATGTTCTTTTTATCGTGTAATTTCGAACTGGTCTCATCCCCAATTATGCTATGAGTATGTTGCTTGCTCCCTCATGTAGCTTATCGTTCAAAAGAAACCGAGTGTTTTGGGGATTGGTTTTGGATTTTTCTAGAGGTGATTCTGAATGAACTGATAACTGGTAGCCAGTTGTGTGCAATTTGGAGGGAAAATAATCTATGGTTGATGTATTATCTAAAATATAAGGAAGCTGATTGCTGGTATCAGGGCAGCAAAATAGCTGGTTCTAGTCTATGGTACATACTGAACATCAAGACTAGATTAAAGCAAGTGGGTTGCGATCAAGCCCAAGATGTATAGCACATTCTCAATTTTGCTCGTTAGTCCATTTCTAGTTGGTCATCTGTCGCGCGAGAATGAAGAAGCGTTGTAGCTGCTTGTTTTTTACTACCTCCGTCCCAGTTTGACTGTACTTTTTGGCACATTTTTCCACTCCATAATTAAACATATTAGAAAATAATTTTATAAAATTAATTTTTATAATATATAGTTTATTACCTAAGGAATCTATTATAAAATTTAGATTTATAAAATTATATCTTCTTGTATGTTAAATATTGAAGTCCGACACATCTAAATAGTAAACAGGACAGTCAAGAAGGGACGGAGGGAGTAGTTACAAGTGTCTAAGATCAGTCTAAAAGGCTTTGAACTGATGGTGATATTCAGGGATAAGTTATTCCCGCCACTCAACAGAATGGTACCAGATGAGTGCAGTTCTTCGAGTCAGCATGGGAAATTTTTTGTTCTTTGCTGCTCTTGCATTGATAATGATCGGTGTGAAGGACCAGAACGATAGGAGGGATGGATGGCACCATGATGGATGGATTGCTAAGATGATAATGTGGCTTCTTCTTGTACTTGTTGTACTGTTCTTCATGCCAAATATTGTCATCACTATTTATGGTATGCTGTAATCCTGTATTTTTGTGTCAAATAATGTTTGTGATGCAGTGCTTTATGCATCGTCTTTTGTGCTAAGGGTCAGTATGAATTGAATTTAGGCAGACCCTTGGCGTCCCCATGATGTGCAAGTCTAAATAGTGTGTTTCTATCTATAGTTGATTATTGTTTTGCATATCTATTTTCTTCATAGGCTTCTTATCGAAATTTGGGGCTGGATTATTTTTGCTGGTTCAAGTGATCATATTATTGGATTTCACACATACATGGAATGATTCCTGGGTTGCCAATGATGAGCAAAAGTGGTATGGTAGGCTAGTTAACACCTTTTCCCATAGATGTTAAGGTTCATCAAATTTGGTTATCATTTTCCCCTTTCTAGACAAATCTAACACCATATTTTGCAGGTATGTCGCCCTGCTGGCTATTTCAGTTGCATGCTACATTGGGGCATACACACTCTCCGGAATTTTGTTCATTTGGTTTAATCCATCTGGTGAAGATTGTGGCTTAAATGTGTTTTTTATCGTCATGACCATGGTTCTTGCTTTTGCATTTGCTGTCATTGCCTTACATCCGACGGTAGGGAAACGAGTTTCTGTATGCAACATGTTTACTAGTTCTACAATTCACATGCAGTTTTTCGTCCCATGTTTTCTGAAAACGTATCTTCTTGTTTACAACATACAGGTGAATGGAAGCCTATTGCCAGCCTCAGTGATATCCATTTATTGTTCTTATGTCTGTTTTACGGCTCTTTCTAGTGAGCCTCGAGGATATGCTTGCAATGGTCTTCACAAATCCACAGCAGTCTCCACCGGCACCCTTATCCTTGGCATGCTGACCACAATTCTCTCTGTGCTGTACTCTGCACTTCGAGCTGGATCTTCCAAAACCTTCTTATCCCCACCATCGTCTCCTAGAGCAGGTAAATATCAATCTGTCGTGGATTCTTATCCTTTTATACGATCATAATATCTGGAACTTACAGGTTTTTGTTGAAGTGCTCTGTGGATGGTCTTATTTGTGGGCGGTGTTTGTTGCTGGCTTTGATCTTTTTGTTTTTTAGGATTGTCGGTGGGTTGGCTTTGATGCTTGACACGGGTGAAAATAACCCTTCATGAAAAGCCATCCTAATTTTAAGTGTACCATAGGGTTTCAAATTATTCTGAAGGATTTCTTTATGTAACTATGGTAGGTAACCTGTGTGCTGGGAGGATGTTGTAGTGGTGAGCTGTGTAGATCTGGTTGGTTTGATTGTACCCCTGCCATGAGGGATCTATTCTTATCTGGCATCTTTTGGCAATTTTTACCTTTTTTTTTTACAAAAAGCCGCAACTCCTGCCAATGTCTAATGTATCTGAGGGCTCAGTTATGATGCTGCTTGAAACTGGTTTGCGGTTGGCTTTAAAATGCAACAATAAAGCTTAGCTGGTTGCACTAATTGGAGTGTAAATAAAGGGTGTTTGTCATTTCTGGTGAACATTTCAAAGTTACATTTGCAAGTCAGTGAATCTTCTTTAGATACGGTGGGCATATGATATATTCCTTTGTACTTATTAGAGGTTCTACGCTGTTCCCATAGCATTGGAGCAGATCAGGCAAATAGTTGAGGATATACCCTTGAACCACCTTTTCTCATCTTTTGTTTCCTCTTTTATTTATTTAATTAAGACATGTGTAATTGAAAATCCATTAACTGATCCCCTACTATCTTTTCAGGTTCCAAAAAACCCCTCTTGGATTCAGAAGACACAGAATCTGGCAAGACGGAAGCCAGGGAGGATAAGGAAGGTGATGTACCGAGACCAGTAAGCTATTCCTACTCATTCTTCCATTTAATATTTGCTTTGGCAAGTATGTACTCGGGCATGCTCCTTTCCGGTTGGATGAGCTCTTCAGATAGCTCTGAACTCATCGACGTGGGGTGGACCTCCGTGTGGGTCAAGATCTGTACAGAGTGGGCGACTGCGGGGATCTACATCTGGTCCTTGTTGGCTCCCTTGATCTTACCTGACCGTGAGTTTGGTTAACTTGAGCTGTCCCCTATCTGATAACGAGGACGATGTCTTGGGATCCTCAACAACCTGTAGAAGAAAAATGGTTCAAACTAATTACGACGTGAGTTTGTTCTTGTCTTATTCTTTGTAAATCCATGGATTTACTCTGTACCCCAACACCGACGAATCCCTATGTAAAAGTCAGTTATATCACGTTATTAGGACAGGAATTCAATGTGTGTAATATTGACGTTGTAAAGAGCTGTAGTGTCCTTAGTAGCTTGTTCAGAGTGTGTGGTCTCAAACTTAAGTGTAGAATCCGCTTAAACGGGTGATGATAAATAAGTTGATTGTCTACATGCATTCTGTTTGGCGTTGTGTGATTGACACTGTTATCTGCTACATTGCAATTGTTTTCCTTTGCCACCGGATATTTATTATGAGGATGTATGTTTCTATATGGTGTGATTGAAAATGAAGTGAGCAAGTGCCATAGAGTGGCTCGATGGTGGTATGGGCCTGTGCTAGAATATAGTTTTTTTTTTAACAGACTGAAACCATTATCATTAATCAGGAATCAAAAGTTAAAATAATGGAACTACAGCAAGTAACCATAATCTGAGTGAAGTTTGTACATTGGAATCTACTCCCTCATGTTCTAATTATAAATTGTTTTAGACTTTTTCACCATTTTTAAGAAAGAGTAAAAAGATTTATATACCCTTACCTTTTGTATTGGGAGAATAAAAAAGTAAGTATACTTTATTGGTAAGATAAAAAGTAGACTGCATTGATAATAATAATTAAAAAAGTAGAAAGGAAAAAGAAAGATAGATACAAAAAGTCTAAAACGACTTATAATTTGAACATAATTTTAAAGCCTAAAACGACTTATATTTAGAATAGGAGGGAATATATTCCAAGTTCAACTTGATCAAAATACAGATAGGAATTAAACCCCTAGGACTACCATTCCTAGTCTTAAACGCAACATAAGCATATTCTAAAAGAAAGCTAACAACAGTTTCAAAAAAAAAAAAAAAGAAAGCTAACAAGATTCAAACTAATATTACAACTCTTACATTTAAAACTATATAGAAAGTTGGAAGAACCAATGATCTTGATAGTATTTGTCATATTCTTCCTTATCGAACCCACTGTTAGATCACAACAATGCTAAGGCTACCCACCCAAAGGACAAGCTCCAGAGCATTTTGTTTTGTTATGAAACTAACTAACTGCACAATATTAGTGCTTGAGATACTCTTGGAAGTCAGACCCGAAAACCTCAATCACGTAAGTAACTTCATCCTTCATCACATTCTTGTTCCACCAACTATTTTCCTTTTGATGCTTAGGAGACTCATACTCAGTATAGAGTCTACCCATATACACCAACAGAAGAATCTTCAGACCAAAAAGCCACCTGAACAATTTCTTTCTCAACCTGGCAAAAGCAGCAGTAGAATTCCTGCTACCCCTCTTACTGATACGGAACACAACAGTTTACCATCCCACACAAACTTGCAACAAGCCTCCACCAGCACTGGACAATCAACCATAACATCAACATCCGGAGTGAACGGAAACATCTGGTTCAACTCTTGCAGCACAGCTACAAGGAGACCCACTCCTCAACAGTAAGACCTTTGAGCTATAGTCATTTGGAGATTCAGCTTAACGACTCTCCTTTTCTTCTGACCATCAAGATTATTCTCATTGCACTTTGAAATACCCCAAACCTTTATATGTTGTTTAAATACTAAAATATGGTATAATAAGGCTAAAAAGTGCCTTAGAAACATTAGTGAACAATTTAAACTATAGAAAACACTATAAAATACCATAAAGGTAGTTAGAGCAAAAATGTGCTCTAAGCTTGGGATAACCTTGGTTTAGACTCTAAGAGCCTACCAAGACCTTATTTACATGTTAATGAACATGTTAAATCAATTACCAAAGAAAACCAAGCTTGGGAACAAGTTAAAACACAAAATGTGCTTTAAGGAGTCTTAAAGCACATTTTTGAAAAATTGTCTTGTAAATGGGTTTTGAATGGATAAATGTCCATCATTACTCTTTAATCAACATGTGTACTACTTAGTATCACATTAGGAGGTCTAAATCAATGGGAAATCAAAAATTTCACAATTATGTGTCTTGTTTAGTGAATAGTAACCAAATAGTGCTAGTTTAAGACTATAGTCAATGTAGTCAACTAAATGGTCAAAAAAGACCATAAAACACCCCATTTGACCAAGGGGGCTGGTTTTCAAGGGTGACTTACCACACTTACTTAACTAAATAATGAAGAAAGCAAAAAGTAAGTAAAAACACTATTCACCTTTTCACTTAAATATCTTTCAAACTTACCTCTCTCTTCATTCTCTTCTTCCTTTCTCATTTCCCACTGTCTCCAACCTTTCCTCCCTTCTCCATTACTGTTTTGCTACAGCACACACACTATCTCCATCTTCCATTGCTAATATCTCCTAGCTCCATGTACCAAAATTAATTCAAAAGACCACCATTCTCTTAGTTTAGTCAAGCTCTACAATCTTGTCTTTTCAAAACTCCAAAACCTCCATTTCGGTGCCAAGAGGAATCACCATGGAAGGAGCTTGAGCTCATATTTTCACACCTTATTGTTCTCCTTTGCTTCAAGGTAAGGAAACTCAAAGAAAAACTTCATTTCCTCTTGTTTTCATATGTGACCGAAATCACCTTCTTCATGGTGTTTTCTTTTGCTCATTCATAGCCTCATTCCAATCTTCAAAGGACTAGGTGGAGTCCTCTCTTGCTACCTAATCCAATTCCCATTCAATTCTAAGGTAAAACATTCATTTATGTGTTTTAAAACTTTGTATGACCTAAGGTTTATTAATGAGTATAAGCACGAAACTTAGTGCTCATTATCTTTACTTGTGTATAGGTATAAGGTTGACAAGTGATCAAGTTCCTTGCTAATTTTCAATCCAAGGAAACAAGAAAGAAGTTTGGAAGGAATATGTGTTGTTGTATGTATTCGCAGGTCAAAGGCATATATTATGTGGGAAATCCAGTGTTTAAGGTTTATGCAATTTAAGGGCCTAAGAGCCATGCAATTTAAGGGCCTATGTACCAAGCAATTTAAATTATGCACTATATTGTGATGTAGTGTAGTTTAAGGCTTAGATGTGTGTAAAGAACATTTTTATGTGAATGAATGTTCTTGAGTGTTTAAAGGTGAAAAACCTTGTGTTTTGGGTGTAAGGAAATACTAACAAAGCTATGTCAAAAATTGAGTAGAGAACAAGAAGTTTAGGTGTTTAAATGAAGTTTACTGACCTAGGTTGTGCTAGGAATTGAAAAAGGTTTAAGCTTGTGAAAGAAAGGGAATTAAGGTGTTCTAGGTATTAAAAGTGCATGTTCATTTTCTTGAGGAATCTAGTGTTCATTAGGTGATGATGATACATCAAAGTCATGGTGGAAAGTAGTTAAGACTAGAGACAATTGTTGAACAAGAAAAGAATTGTGTTTGTAAGAGTATAAGTGTGTATTGGAGGAAAAATAGAAAGCTTGTGTAATAGAGGTGTCTGAGTAAGAATAATGCTTAATGAGTAGAGGTAGTATAAATAAGGTAACATTTTGGTTAGTGGTGTTGTAGGCATAAACTACCACTTAGAGAACTTAAGGAAAAATATCACAAGTGTTGGTGAATTTTGTAAGGAATTGAGTGATGGATTTAGACAAGCAATTAGAAGAGGTTTAAGGTGCCAAATTAGTGTTAAAACATGTTTGGATTTATGTATGAACATTGGGAGAAGGTTAGGTTTGGATTGGAGGTTGAAAAGTGGCTGAAAAACAAAGTTCTGTAATGATCCTGGAGTGGTCCGGGTTTTCAAATTGGTACCTAAACCCGGACCACCCCAAAAACATACCCGAGGATTCAATTCTGTATGTGGTCCGGGATTGAATCTCGGTACATAAACCCGAACTAGCTGAAAATGTAGGCAGATAATCTTGCGATGAGTTGTTCCGGGTTTGTAACCTCGGACACAAACCCGGACCACCCTAAAAGTGTTCCAGAAAGTGTTTTTAGGCATTTCCAAGGTGGGGACTTGAATGTTAAGGATAATACATGATTGTTAGGACTTGTTTGGTGGCTTTTAATGACCAATAAGATGGTAAGTAAGTGGGGGTTAAGCGTGGAAGAATATAATATAATTATGTGAAGTAATTAACTAACTAGAAGTCAAGTACGGTAATTAACCGATGTTACTAAATGTGTATAGGAGTTGCCTACGGAGGAAACCAGTCGAAGCAGGGTCCAAGGTATGGTTTTCTTGCAGTCTATTGCCTACCGGGTTACACCGGCTTGTGTGCTGTTTGTTTTTTTGTGTGTTTATGACCTTGTAAGACTTAAGTCATGAAATGAGTTTACAGTTGTTAATATTATTGTGATGGCGAGTTATGTCTCATTTCCCTTGTGTGTGTCTAACTAGACCTAAACACTTGCTTGTGAATTAACTTATTAAGTTCCAATAGTGGGACTTCAAACAAGTGCTAACGGGGGAAGTGAGGAGTCCGGTCGTTCTGGCCACGCGTGTGAGTATGGGAGTCGATGTCATAACCGGTTCGATTCTCTTTGTATGTTATGGTTGTTTTCCCTTTTTGGTTCCAACCTTCCCTTTAGCTTATCCAAGGCTATTTTACTGACTCACGTTGGGCTCAGGGGCATACTATGTTTGTTCGGTGTGCTTGGATTACTATATCCGACGCACCTATGGGTTAAGTTAACCGTTCATCTAACAGGACGGTAATGAGTTATGTAACGAGCTTAGCATGAGTGTGGCAGCAACCTCTAGGCTCTCTAGGTGAACTGACTATGTTTTGGTTCGGTTCCTAAAGAGAACCGTACTTGTTATGTTATGTGTTTATGATGTGATGCAATTCTTAATGCTATGTTATGTAAATTGTATGTTTAAAATAAATGCCATGTTATCATGACAATTGACTGCGTGTATCCCGGTAGTCGATGGGATGTAATTAAACACTCGGTATTGTCGGTTATGTATTTATGGTTATTAGTTCTATGCTCGGAAGTCTGATCATCAGACCAGTACAATTTTTGTATGTAATATGCCTTGTTAGCCACGTGGGTGGCTAACGGCGCGTTGCACCAACCCGTTTAGTTATTGTTCTAGTTGTTTATTTCCGCTGCGATTTCGGTTAGTTGTTAAGTGCGTAGTAGGGCTGTTATAAAAAGTGGTATCTGAGCGAAGTATCGCTCTGATGACTAGAATACCGAGCTTAGGAATATACCGAGTTAGGAAAACTAGCAATAGTTACTAAAGTGAGCAGTTATGGAAAGGTTAACCACTAGCTAAGTGTGGAAATACCTTATTGTCGGGAAGAAGTTACAACCGTTGAACCGATAAGTGTGAAAGCATAATGCTAATGAATGTTTGTGTGAATTCAGATGTCAGGTAGAATACGTGGTAGAGGCCGCGGGCGCGGCATTGGTGATACCGGGAACCAGGGAGAGAATACTACGACACAAGTCATGGCCGACGCTGTTGCGGCCGCCGTAGCCCAAATGGTCCCGCAGTTAGTAGCTGTGATGCAACAGGGGCAACAACCCGAAGTTCAACCACCACCGCCACCGCCACGAGAGACCAACTGGGTCAAGGCGTTGGCAGACCTGAGATCACCGTCGTTTAGTGGGGAGACCGACCCTAGTAAGTTGGAGGCGTACATCTCCGAGATGGAGACCGCCAACGAGACCTTGATAAGTGTAAAATATATCTATTCCTAGGACTTTAATTCTTCCTATTTTTATAACAATGCATGTTGAAATACCCCTACTTAATTAAACATGATTTAAACATATAATTAACTATATTAAGGTATAAACAATCAAGCATGTAATAACTCGCGAACAAACGAACAGTTTATTATTACCGTACTTATGTGCATACGGACATATATGTAAACGTACATAATGTTACGAGATTATAGCGTTGTACATATAACCAAAACGCGACAAATAAAAATAGTCGTATATATATATATGTATACATACAACTAGTAACGCTACATATTAATATAGTCACCTATATACAATAAATGGGCTTAAAAGGGACTGAAACAAAAAAAAGAGCAACATGCTCTAGCCGCGATTCGAAACCGAGACCTCTCGTACCTACCCCAAAACCTTAACCGCTTGAGCTGTGCTCAAATTCAGTATAAACTACCCACGAACCATAACTAGTAGTCTCACTACTAAAGCTACAGAAAAGAAAGATTCACACTCGACATTCTCCTCTGAATTAGATATCTCAAACTAAGACGGCTTCAAATCTCAACGACAGACCTACATATTTTTCTCAATCGCCCATGATAGTTCCTTGTAACTCGCAACCACATACACACCTCGACCGTAGTAAAGGCTGTGCATCAGGGTCGCCTTTTGAAACTCCCACGCATCAGCAAATAACATGAACCGATAAAGCCACCAAGTCTTTGTCTCTTGAGTCAGTATCTCAGCATCTCCACTCAAAACTGAGCTTCTCCATGCAAGAGCTCACCTGAAGCATGCGATTCAGTTCTGATCGCAGGTGAGGAAATCCTACCAATTGCTCATCCACTGTTATTCCCTCTGTTGTCATACCGAGAATCTTTCTTTGCTTCCTAACTCATTTTCCCCCTCAGCCTTCGCATAACACTCTCTGGAGGATTGAAACCGTGAAGTGCTTTATTCCTCCTCGAGGCTAACAGAAGGTAATACTTCGAACCAGCTTTCCAGCGTCTGTTCTTCCTTGTCTCTGCGTGAATGTGAAACTAGCCAGGTAAATGAACACAGCTCTCTTCTTAAGCCATCTCCTGATTATAACCCATCTAATATGTGTCTGTCTCGCGCAAGTGCCCAGCTCATTCATGCAATCCCTGGTGAAAACTCCCGGAGCAAGCAAAACAGCTTCCTGACTCTACCAAGGTGAGATCAAGAAGCCACGCTGTTACGGTCCATTTTCTATGTCTACTGATGCCAGAGCAATACAGTTCCTACACTCAGCTATCCTACCCTTTTCAGGGGTAACTGCCTTATACAACTTCCTATGAGCCTTGTTCGAAAATCCCCTGAGCATGAGCTGCAAGAAAACTTCCCAGAAACTAAGCTCGAAGGTGAAGTTTCTGTAACAGATTCTTCTCTGATTCCTGTCACTTCTTTTTTCTCAGATTACTCAATCCTAGTATGTTTTCCTCAGTTACTGTCGAATAATCAAGTGTTGGGAGCGCCAAGCCCCCGTGGCTTGGTCGGTAGTGAAGTGGTATCCATGACCAAAGGTCCTGGGTTCAAAACTCACCACTACCGTATTGCGAGAAAGGTTCATTTAGAACCTCAGTATCGCTCTTAAGCTGAATTTTCAGCCACTTATCAAAAAAAAAAATCAAGTGTTGGGAGCTTCACATTGTGCCAAGAAACAACCAAGGGGAACAACTAAGAGAGAGAGAGAGGTAAGCCATTCCCTAAACTGATGCATTAATTAGAAACCAGACAAACTGTCTGGTTTCAGCTGTAGACTCTCGAAACCTGTAACAATGAGTTTCTGCATACTGATTGTCCAGGGGTGTCACGGGGTAGTGTGAATTTGTTTATGAACGTAAACACAACTAGTACATTACTAACACACCCATAAGTCTTAAGCACGTTAGGGAAAACTAAGGGAAAAGAATTTAAACCACAGAAACAAACAACAGGAGAGAGTTTGGACCTGCGCATGACAACAGTTTCAGTATTTTAAGTTCTGCATAAGAGACTGCAAGTAATATAGTCCAGGTTACGTTGGGGTTTTGCTTTGGGTCTGTCCACGATTGAAACTTGATGACATTTAGTTAGTGGGAACCAAACCCATTAAGAAAACAAAAAAAAACAGAATAAGTTAACAGAAGAGAAGCCTGCATTAGTTCCTCAGGTTATCAGGCTCTTATGCTACAGCGTTAGTTTCTAAAATCTTTGTGTCTCTGTATAACTCTGTGACAGAAAATCAGAGAGTTGTAATGGTTGTTGGGAGCCTAAAACTGTAATATGGTACATAAAGGAATCACTACACAAGTTGGGAAGAAAAGAGATGGATTAAATAGCATAAACGGTACAACAAAAGAAAATTCAAGCAATTTCGTGATTCAGATTCTTCCCAGATTAGTATCTGGATTTCTGTAACATTAACCATATTACTTTGGGTCTGTCTTGAAGTTAAACACTGAATAAACCTGTAACTGTTGGATGAGCGGTTCGGGAAAAGAGACAAAAGTTAGATGAAAGAACAAGCAGAGAAACAGAAGAAGAGATATTAACCTTGTGCTTCTGTTTTGCATTTGTCTTTTCAGTTTTCAGTTTCTCTTGGTTCAGTACTAGGACATTCCAGTAGTGTGTCGAGGTTATTTTGGTTTTGTTTGAGGTTGAAACCCTACTAAGACTTTTAACTCAGTAGTTAGACAACCTAGGGGGAAACTAGAAACCCAAAACCATGAGCAAACAGAAAGATAGAAAAAGGTAAATTAGTTTATGTATCAGTTTCAGTTCTCTGAGATTCATGTTTCAGCTGCAGTTCTGTTTAAACGAATTACAGTTGGACTATGAGTGTTCTAGTGGCTGTTAAAAAAATACCTGAAACACTCCAACTGCATTAAGTAAAGAGGTGGACACCTAGAGGAAGATTAGAAATCTGATCAACACACTGGTACAATAAACAGAAAATAGACTAAAAGAACAAAAGAAGACACTAGCAGAAAAATTGCACACCAGTTCAGTTTTCAGGTTGTTATTAGTTTGTGTTCTGTACAGAGGATTAAGTGAGTGTTTTTGGGGTAATTTTTGAGTTTAAAATGGAGATAGGACACTTAACTAAGTAGGAAGTACTTGGAGATAAATTGAAAGACAGATATGAGAGTAACAGAAGAGGCTGGAAAAAGGAATATCAGATTTGTGAGTTTCAGTTTTATAGATGTTCATGGAAGTTGAGTTTCGGTATAAACAAATTTCAGAGGAATTAGGGAAGATGTAGTGGCTTGATAATGGGTCAACGTTATTGCTAATATGCTCAACTAAGTTGGCACAGTAATTTGTGAAGTTGAGAGGCAGTGGATCTGCATAAGAAAAGAGAGAAGGAAGAAAGAAATCAATCTATATTTCAGTTTCAGTTTGGTGATATATCAGTAAGGTTAGCAATGTTGCGTGAGTTCTTTGTGAAGATAGAAACACATTGATACACCTAACCAAGAAGCTAAACGATTGGGTAAAAGAAAACTGCAGAAACAGATTAGTAAGTAACAGGAAAAGAAGAAAAAAAATAGTAGTGTTCCAGTTCTGTTGCAGTTTTCAGGTTGTGTAAAGGTTTTCAGAACCGTAGCCCTTGTGGCCTTGAGTTGTTTTGGGGTTCAAACTATACTAAAACACATAACTAAATAACTACAGCAAGTTGGGGGAAATGATAGTCAGTCTGTAAACAAAGAACATAAATAGAAGAAGATGTGACAATTTCTTTTCAGCTTCAAATTGTCTAGTTTCAGTTTTCAGATTTCTGTTTGTTGTGAACTATGTCATTTTGGCTCTGTTGGAACTTAAAAACTTCCACACCCTAAACTACTTGAGTTGGTGATGAGGGAGAGTTGAAAATCAGCCCGTGAACAAACAACAGAAAAGAAAACAGAAGAGTGATGTTTCAGTTATGACTTCCAGTATGGTAGGGTATCTCAGTTCTGTGTAAGCCTACTTCAGAGGGCTTATGAGGGATGTGATGGATAAGGAACAAACCTAGTCATACCTAAGACACTTAAGTGAAGTTATACACACCTTGGGGGATGAATTAATT
Organism: Limonium bicolor; assembly: GCA_023374045.1. Taxonomy (NCBI): domain Eukaryota; kingdom Viridiplantae; phylum Streptophyta; class Magnoliopsida; order Caryophyllales; family Plumbaginaceae; genus Limonium; species Limonium bicolor. The sequence continues at coordinate 48,206 of JAIOTZ010000477.1, forward strand.
ATCAGTTCGACAACTGACAGAGGAAGGAGAATGAAAATACACCAGTGCAAGTTTCTGTTCTGGTTATCATGTGTAGGTGTTTCTGTACAACTGCTTTACATGGATGTTAGGGAGATCGTAATGGCTTCACAATGGAGTTAAAATCTGTCTGATAAATGAAGAGAAGTTAGAAACAGTTGGGACAGGATAGAATCAAAATAATCAGACAAAAAGAAAGAGTGAAGAAGAAATACCCAGATTGTGTTTTCAGATTCTCTATAATTAACTGCCTCTGTATGATGGTAATACAGATGGAATAAGGGTGTTTCTTTGAGCTGAGAATGAACCTAGAACCCTTATAATACACCTACCTAAGAGTGTAGATGCTTATGGAAAAATTATAAACTCAACCAATGCATTAGAAGAGAAGTTGGAATGAAAGTATGTACAGTTTTCGGTTTCTGAAATGATTGCCTCTGTATAATTAACTTCCAGAGGGTTAGAAGTGTGGTACTGGTTTAACAATGAACTCAAACATTAGCTAACAACTTCAGCTAGGTTAGCTAAACGTTTCGAGAAGAGGAAACAACAGTGGAGTTAACTAGAAACAAGAACCAAGAGGAGATGTGTAGTTGCTGTTTCAGATTTCATTATAGGGTGCTTCTGAGTAGCTGAGCTGCAGTGGGAAATTAAGACATAATGTAGTTTTAAATTTTATGGTGAATGATGAATGCAGTATGATATAAGTGAGTGGTAGAATTGGGATATTGTGAGGATAGGATTCGGTAGGAAATGGAATCAAGACACATACATTTCCGGTAAATATAACAAGTGCCATAAAATCTTGAGCAATATTCTACTACAAGGTCTTGATGTTATAAAATCAAGTACCCGCAACGTATAATAGGTATGTAGTTATATTGTGATCAATAAGGACTATACAAATAAAGGAGCACAAGTATAACATATGTGCGTGTTCATTATTTTTCGGTACATACACATAGGTACCAAAACTATATGCTATAAAGTTGAATGACACATAAAATATCATACTATTAAACATCAAGAAATAAGTGTAACGCTAAAACGATATTATGTGAGCAAAACCATAGTTTAATAGAATGGTCATACAGAGCGCATGTGTATATATAAACACATGTCAAGAATAAAGACATAAACTATAGTATACAGTGACATGAAAATACTATAGTTAACATACGATTTAAGTATGATAAACAAACCTTGAATGAAAGGTAACAAGTGTATAATAGGAGGTTCCATACACCAAAGGAAACCGAGTATTAACTCACACAACGAGCAAGGGGTTTATAAATATTAATAACGATACTTTAACTAGCAACAAACGTTAAGTCTGGGGACATAGTACTGGGACTTCAAATATTATTCGGAAATACCGAATTGTGCTGTCATGTGGATTGACGCTTAGTGTTCCGTGTATTACTAGATCGCATTCCCGACGTACGCGCTCGAAAGCTCTAGTGGACTGCACTGCACGAATCTAGTCAACGGTGTACGGTATGTAAAGGGATTTGATCCGAGTTGTCCTGAGGACTTCCTCGGGCTCGGATTTGTTTGATTAATAACTTGTGTGAATGTATGTATGTGATGATGTAA